>BMAV01020249.1:132702-253889 GCA_019973955.1 Trichonephila inaurata madagascariensis
CATGCAACATACAGAAATTACACATAGGAAAATATTTGCACAAACTGTAAATCCATGCCGCTTAGGAGAAGTAAAGATGTTTGTTGGTTTTCTATACATGCTACATAAAAACATATTTATTGTAGATACACTAACAAGCAACAAGTAGAGATACATAATTTATGAATAGAAACATAAAAGTGTTGAGATATCGAGCCTTATAAGAGTAGTATTAGATTAAATAAAAATTTTAGATAGTTATTTTATCTAATACTATGCCAGAAAAATATAATCATAAATTTTAAGAGGAGAAAAAACAAAAACAGATATTACCTTAAAGTTTGAAACTAGATTATATTGAAAAAGTGTTCATATAAAATTAGTTTTATGCTTATGGCTTAACACTTTGTAAGTAAATTGAAGATAGCAATTTAACACAAAGCGGAGTTCATTATTTACTTCGTCATAGATTTTTTTCTACAACACAAATTTGAATATTCCCACAAAGACTGTTATAGTTGAAATAAAGATTGCATTCATCTCCTGTCACGAGCAAAAAATTTCAATTATTTTTAATTATTTTAACCATATATTTTACCATCTAAGTTTGCAAATTCCTCTCAGCTCAATGTAAATTTTACGATTTTACGCTCTGAAAATTTATTTTTACGCTATTACTGCCAAGGCTACTTTCTCTTGGTGTAATTTGTTCTGCTTTTTGTAAATATCACACGGCAAAGGTGTAATTTAAATTCTTAATTTCTGAAGTTTTCGATGATGCGTATATTAAACAGGTTTTGAAGACTCAAATGACCTTCACTAAAAATCAAAACGCATTTCGTAAGGATATTGCATAAAAACCAGGAAAAGTAGTATCACTTTCCCTTTCATTTAGTTCTCTTTTGAAAAATATGTTATGAATGCAAAAGTTTTAAATAAAAGTAGAGCTTATTTTTTTTAAAAAATAAATTAATACTTCTACAGTGATATCGTATATTGAAAAAAAAAAAAGACAAATCTTGACTTCTGAAAGTCAAATAATTTTTCTCTTCCCAATAAATTTCAGTTATAAATAATATGTTAGATGATAAAAATGAAACAATTCCTGTAGTAGAATTTTTTCCCCAAATTTTACAGAAATCGAATAAAATTTTTAATTTTTCTTAAATAGATTATTTTAAAATTGAGATAATTTTGAGTTGCTTCTTGTCATGTAATATTAAGAAAAACACATTTTTTTTACATTTTGAATTTGGATAAGACTATTGTTACATTAGAAATATAAATATATTTCGAGATATATGCTCACAAAATATAAAGAAAGTTTAAAAGTTCTCATTTTCTAACAGTTTTTATGCAAATAAAATTTCTCAGTAATATTTAAAAACATTACTTTTTAGTCCATTATGAATTTTTCGAATTTTGTAAACTAAATATAATATACTGATATGAATATCTAAGCTGTTTTGTTTTTTGCTTTTTTTTTTAAATAAATAAAATATTTTAATGTGCTTTTGTTAGTTTTCTTAAAAAATAAAAACCAATGACGTAAATAGTAAGTTTTAGTAATATTTTGATTTAAAGTAGATTTTGAGAGATATAGAACGCATCTAAATTTTTAAAATCGCTTTTAAAAATATTTATTAAAGAATAAAAGTCACACGAATATCCTGTATGCAATAATACATTTTATACTACCTGCAAAATACTAGTAGAGCTACTTTTGTAAAATAAATAAGGAGGGTTACAAGGAATTCTAGAAAATTTTTAAAAATTTGACATAAAAATAAGGCATAAAATTTTTGATGAAAAATTTTCATTATAATATTTTGCAGAAATAACAACTTTGTAGTATATTTTTATTTCTCTTCCCGTTTTTCCTGTAATACCAACTTAAAAAAGCGAAAAAAAATTATACTTAAAAATATAATTGTCTTTAAAGCATACAAATTTTTATAACTTTTATCTCTATATATTTGAATTGCAAAGAATTTAAGATATTTTTTCGCAATAACAATTATATTGGAATAAGGTTTCAGAAAATACAATATTTCAAACATTTCAAAATTTTTAAAACATTTTTCATGATGATTTTCATATTGGTCACTAAATTCTTACATCAAAGAAGTATTTTTAAAGGCTAATGGTTACTAATTTTAAAACATTGCTGCATATCTTTATACATACGTAGTTGAAAAGCGATTCACTTACTTATAATGAGATCTACAGAGCTATCAAACTTAAAAACTTAAAATTTGGCAAACATATTTCTTTAAGTAGAAGGGGGGATATCAACAAACAGTTCCGTTTTTGAATTATAGGACCTACACATTTGAAATTTGGAAAGTATGTTCAATTTGTAGAGTATAGCAACTAAGAATGTGTTTGGGGGAAATCGTCTCTCAAAGGGGATTACCGGGTCGTAAAAGATAAATATACTTCAGTTTCAGAGATTCAAGTCCTGTCCTTTTTAAATCAAGAGTCAAGGGTTATAAATTTTTTTTTATTGCAATCAATTTCTTACTGATAGGTCTTACATTTCTATAACTTCTGAACAATATATGCTCATATAATATCGTAAGATACGCAGCAAAGTTTGCGTCACCTGTATAATTGGAATCCTGAATTATAATTTAAATAGGAAATCTATGGTATCTTACAATTATATATTGAATTAACAGCAGAAGTTATACTTTACCATTAATGAATATAACACAATGTTATAAGAGGAAATCAAAATTTTTAAATTTTATGTTATTAGTTATGATTATTGTTTCACGGATGGATTTTGTTTTTTTGCTAACGTACTTAGAATAACAACTCTACGCGACTTGGAAAACTTCTGCGCCATTGTTACTACGGTTTAACATTAGACTACATAACATAAGCTATAATAGAAAACATTTACCATAGATTTCATGTTGATCAGTTAATCCACACAGCTACCAATATGCTTTAGCTTTGAGAACGAAAGTTGGAATGATTCGGAACATTACTGGAGCTGCTTATATACTGGGGCGATTGTCCCCTGTTATCTTCGAAAACAATTGGTACGAATGGAAGGGAAAAAAAGTATCAAACCCCCTCCCCCTCTTCAAGAACGGAAATCAACAACAAAATATGTATTACAAGATTCATTTATTGTACTGCACCACTTTCACCAATGGTTACTGAAGGTTGAAAGGGTGTGGTGTCTTTGTTAACTTCCGAATTGTTGCGCAAAAAATTAGATGGAAATTTAGGACGTGGCCCACCTCTGATGTGATAGAAGAACTTTCCATTATTCTTTTCTTATCGAGATGTTTGAGTTTAGTTGGATATCTGGAATCTGAAGGCTTAACACTTAGTGATCCGTATCCAACCGGTTTGCCTCTTGGAGATCACTTTCGCTTAAGTAGGACTTCATGCTTAACCTCCACAAAGGGAGATAAAATACTCTGTTTTGTATTGCTTTGTTCTAGGTTTACACTTTATGGATATCATTGATCTTGAGGTGGAGTAATGAGAAAGGAAAGACGATGTAGTATTGTTCTCCGCGTAACAACTTGGAAAGCATAATGAGCATTTCTGATACCTTTGGAAGAAACTTTTTGGAAGAATAGGATCAAACAAGTGTTATGTTTAGAATTGTTTTGAAATCAACCCTTTCTGTGTGTCAGAAAACAGGAAAATTATAAATATATAATTGATTTTCCTAATTGTGTGAGTGAATCCGTTTAAAGAAAATTTAAGAGTTTCTCTCTCTTTAGAAATTAAAAACGGTCATTCACCCTCCTCAGAGTACTATATATATATATATCGTATTTTCTTAACTCTGAAATGCAGGATTTTTTGTTTTGAATTTTAAAAAATCCTTTTTTATAGGAATGTAATCATAGGTTACGTAAAAAGTAAATAAAAAAAATCCAGGTAATAATATTGAAAACTTATTTTGAAAAAAGTTGTTTGCAGACTTTTGGCAACGTACAGTATTTCCCAAAATTCCAACATATATCCAATAAAATTTTCGATATCAAACAGTATCTTGCTAGTAAATAATCTTGGTATCTTGCCAGTAAATAGTATCTTGGTAAATAATTTTTTTTTTCAATTAAATAAATCACTACTTTATAAGTAACTCGAAAATATATCTCCAAGTAACACACAGAGCTTTATCACCTACCACATTCAAATCCCGGAAAAAAATATACATAGCTTAACCCTGTGCTTCTCAAACTGTGGGGCACGTCCCCTTAGGGGGGCGAAATATCCCAACAAGAGGGTCACGAGTATATCGAAAAGTCGAAAACAAAAAATTATTTAAAAAAAATTATTAATTTACAGAAAGGAAGCAAAAGAAAATACGTTCTGACATAATAAAAAAATAAAATACACATTTACACTGACATAATATACTTATAAATGTATCAGTACTGCTCAATGTACTTCATAATTAATTTAACAGTACTAAATTTAGAATAAGTTTAATAATTACCAGTGATCCTATGGGCATGTGTCCTAAAATTACATACAAAATTTAATAATTTTCTCGATAATTTGTACGGTTTATAATTGAAGTCGTATTGTAGCTTTACATCAAAATATATTATTATTGAATTCAATACATTGTTATTGTATGGTTGGGGGAGGGGGACGCGATGAAAATTATGATTGAAAATTGGGTCGCAAGCATAGAAAGTTTGAAAATCACTGGATTAATCATTAAAAGTAATATCAAGTTGTTTTTTCACACTTAGGTTGGTGTCTATGGTTATCAAAGTGCGTTTAGAAAAACCACACTCTCAGGTTTATGAATAAAATTAAGCGGGGCTGGAATATAGACACTTGGCAACATTTGTATTTAAGTGTTAATTCAATTTAAGGTATCCGAACACGCGTGCGCGTTCAGAATACTTTTTTTTTTTAAATATAACGTACTAAAACAGTATAAATACTTTGTAGGGATCAATATTAATATTTAACCAACAATATTTAAAATAAATTATCAAAATTTTACAAAAATCGCAATTATGAGTGAAATTTTAACAATTTTAAAAAAATTATTTAAAACAGTTTTTTTTTATTGAAAACAATCGTAAAATCCCCGTGCTCCACAAAGTATCACACGGGGCTCGCAGAAGTAAGTATTAATCACACATTACAAAGGAAAGAAGGGAAACAAATTGAGGTTATGAAGGATTTCAAATATTTACAATAAATTAACTGAACTTTTTAAAAGCACTTCTGGTGGAAAGAAGTTGGTGAAAATTCGAAGGCCAATTTATATTAAGTCCCACGAAAGCCAGTCTTAGGATCTTTCTCTCTCTGATAAACTTGGAATAAAGAAGGAGCACATGTTCTACATTTTCCTTGCCAAAAATATTACAATCACAGGAAGATGACGGAGCTAAATTAAATTTGTTCAAGTAGCTTTTAAAGTGAGTCAAGTAGCTCACCATGGCCAGTGAAAAATTGGGTTATTTTGTCTTTAAAACAGTTGCAAAACAAGTAATAAACTTGTATCAATATGTGTGAGTAAGTGAGTGAATGAATATTAATGTCGCACTGTTCAGCTACACGAGGGCTTTTGGCGACGGACCTCGTTATTTTGAACCACAGTCAAGTGACGAGGACGACACCTGAGCTGACACACCCTCTTCCTAACTACCCCACCACACCAACGGGAGGACGTTTGAGCTCTTGTCATATTTAACGTTTAAAATTTTGTTATTTTATTAAAATATAAAATATTTAGAGGTAATCGATTAATAAATATTAAAAATAATGTGACATATTTATAAGGCAACTATTGAAATAACAGGCCATAACTAAAAAATATTCATACAGTAAGAATTACCTAAAAATAATATAAATGACAGGTTCAAAATCTTTCATAGAAATACATTTGTAATATTTTGATTTATCAGACTCGGCATGATTGATTTAAAACTTAATATGTCCCACTTCTGGTAATGAAAGACCCATTTCCAGTTTTTCTAATTTTATGTAATTTATTTTAACTCTACCTCTATGCAACGTAAAATAAAATAAAATATGTTTTGTAAACCAAAAGATTCCTTATTCAAAAATATAAAAAGAATGTATGTTTTGATTGAAATTGGTTATCTTAACGTTGTTCGAATACCTTAAAGTAATTTTTACAGAACTCTTTCTCGCAGAACCAGTACTGTAATATATGTGACAAATAAGAAACTAATGAATGAAATTATTTCTCATCACAATATTTATTTTACAACAGCTGGGGAAGTACCCTTTGCCATCTAACGGTGGACTAACCCCCATTAAACAAAACAAATTTATACTTTTGCTCAAGTTGTAAAAATGTAATTTATATGTATTATGTAATTCTATTTTTTTAATTTCAATATATTATAAGCTGGAAAAAATACCTTTCGTCTTCATCTCCGTATTTTAATTCTTTACAGTACCATGAAAAACTTTTTTCATGTATAAAGAGATATAAATAATTTAGTTTTTGAAATAAATACTAACTCATAAGTTTAGAATATGGTCACATATATATTGTATAATATAGCTCCTTAATGATGTTTTATTTAACATAAAGACATTAGATAAAACACTTGTTTACATTATAACTTTAAAGCGAAATTTAGGATACTATGAAATAAAATCCGGATTGTAAATTGATATTTTATATTTTTCTGTTTTAGATACGCGGTCCATTAATTCGAATATTAGAAACAGAAGAGAATATTTTTAAAAAACAGTATCTCTTGTAATTCATTTGGAATAAAAAAAAATTCTCCTTTTTAAAAACTAATGTATCATTTTAATTAAAATATTTTCTAAGAAAAAATTACAAAGACTTAAAAATTACTCCACCTGTCAGTTACAAAAATTTGAATCAAATAGATCAAGGGTTTTTTTTTTCAGAGACCTATTTTTTAAAAACTTTTCCAAAAGTAATTAATTTTCCTCAATTCGAAAACATGGATATGTATTATAGTAATTTTAAATAATATGTGAGTAAAAATAAGATTTAAACAATATATGTCCCTTTCCCAATATGGTAGTCATTATTAAAATTTTGAACATTATATTTTTCGTACAAAAATGGGTTAATAAAAAAACTACATTATTTTGGAAAACAAAGGAAATATTTTCTTCGGTCATCACAAAATAAGTTTTTAACTGTAATTATATTTTACATTTAATTTCATTCAAAAGAAACTTTTAATGAGCTTTCAGCACTACTTAACATAAATGAAAAATTCAACGCGCACGCATTAGTTTTTCGTAGAAAATAACATGTCAGATTATGAAAATTTCATTTTTTTCAAACAAATCATTTCTGGAGGCAATTTCTTTATTGTTTTTCAACTCATTTACAATATAATTGCTCTGCTGATGCGTTGTTATCGAATTTATATGAAAATATATTCTCAATTCAATTTTTGACGTTCGAAAAGGAGTAATGAAAACTGAATATCTGATTTGTGAAAATTTATTTTAAAACAACACACTTAAGTATTGATTATTTCGGGTGTATAATAACTTTTCTCCCTTTTGATATTTTGAAAACTTCAATTCAATTTATTATTTTAGTATTATCTTAAGAATTTTTGAATTCTTAAACTACTAATCCGAAATTAAATGCAAATGTTTCTACTTCATGAATATTATTACAATAATATATGAATGATACAAACTAAAAGAATTTCAAAGATTACTGAAATGTTAACCTTGTCAGCGAACCTCTTTAAGTATTTTTGGAGATAAATGTTTTATAGAATTTCAATTCTGAGCACAAGCATGTAGTTTTCTTAATTAAAATAAAATAATTTCATTTATTTTTAATTTTTGCACTTTCTAAAATACAGAATCCTAGTTCCATATCTAGGGTTTGTATCATTGTAATGAATATTCTTAAATTTAGGGAATAGAAATTATGTTACTATTTGAAGAAATTAAAGATTTATTCCGTTAAAACCATTGTGAATGACTACGTATGGAACCGTAATTTAAAAAAAAAAGTGTGTAAATGAATTTTTTTTTCTTTTTTGATGTTTAGTGTCAGTTAGATTGGAATAGGTGTCTTCCACCCACGGCCCGCGGGCCATGAATGGACCGCTGATGGCCTTTTAGTGTCCCCTCATTTGAATTTGAGGTAATCTTTTTTAAAAAAAGAGCCTTGTTTTAATTTTGTCGTAAAAAAGCCATTTTTTCTGTTATTCTTGATATTTAAAACTTTTCACTGATGTGTTTGATATTTATTTAAGATAAAATCTTCTGAAAACGATAAATCTTTCAAAAATTTCACCGTATCTTAATTTTACTGTAATCACTTTATCTCTTTTTGAATTTTAAATGTAAAAAAATCTGACTATGCATAAATCTCAGAAATTTTCGGCAAAAAGTTTAACTAATCTTTAACAGGTTTGCAAAGTATTTTAAATCGACTTTTTTTTATTAACCTATACCTATATACAAATATGTAAACACAATCTCTTCCTTTAGAATCAGTTATAGTCTTGTAAAACAACCCCTCTTTTTTTATATAAATTTCTTGACTTCAATATTTTTTGACAGTCGTGTGGCCCACGGATCAGTGTAAATTTATTAATTTGCCCCTCGAGGGGGAAAGGTTGAAGACCCCTGGATCAGAATATGCATGTAAAATTGTTTTAAGAATACTATTACAAGAAAAAATATTTAAATGAAATTATTTGGAAAAAGGAGAAAGAATTACATGTTTTCAAAACAACAAACTCCTTTTTATAAAAACTACTTCCATAATAATGACACTTTGTCTATATATACCTATAACTTCTATACAAACCCTAAATTAGGATTTTAGAAAAATTCATATTAATTTCAGAGTCACGATCAATTGAAATATTAAACGATGGTTTTTTTTTTATATTAGTATATTTTTCTACTCTAATTTATTTAAACATAAATAAACCAACTTCAAAACTATGCATTTCAAAAATCTTAGTTCAGACTCTGTACAGAAGTTCAATCTATATGTAGACAAAATTATTGTTATAAAACAATTTTCTGAAAAGGAGAATGTTTTGAAATATACCATTTTTTCATTTTTTTTGCTAAAAAATTGCCTTTAAATAAATTTTTCTTACAACAATGCTCTTCAACCAAATATATAAATATATATATTAAGGTGACCAGTTTTTTTATAATGAAGAGGAGGACGCCAGCCAAAAATTTAAGAAAAAGTTACAACGTAAATATATGAAAAATTTTATTAATTCAAATAAAAATACGTTAATTAAGTTTGCATCCTTTTAATTATTTACTTAAATGAGTATTTTCCCATTGAATATTTTTTTGTCAATATATCATTTTCCAATACATTGGAAATTTCGGAGCAAAAAATATCCTTCATATTGAGCTTTACAGTAAGCGCTACAGCTAAACTATCAACACACACATTCAATCTTTATTTCTCACTTGTCCAACAATCCTTACCAACTGAAAAAACTCTTTCAATTTCTGCATTAGTTCCAGGTCATCACAACATAAATTCAATAAGATAACTAAATTATCATATATAAAGATTTCATTTTCTTAAATGGTTAAATATTTTCACCAATCTTTTATCAATTTCAGCATGCTGATTTATCAATTGTTTCAATTTATTAAATTTAAATATACATTCAGTCTTCTAATTTATTAAAAACAGAAATTGTCGTGTTTTTTAATATCGGCATTTTCTTCTTTAAAAACCCTCAACACAATTTCTATATCTGTCCAGTTTACTTGCGATGAAATCAAAAAATACCATTAAAAACTGTTATTTCCTGTGATATTTGTTTCAGACCATTCTTCGACATATTGGAAACATGTTTGGTTCATCTCTGAATAGAGATTAACTGACCAGTTTTAAAATATTGAAAAGGAGGACACTTTTCGAGGAAGGACAGAACCTTTAAAAGGAATACGGTTGGTCACCTTACATATATATATTCTTATTTAAGTGACAGTAAATTTTTAAAAAAATTTACGCTTTTGCAAAATTGCGCTTTCAAACGTCACTTTAATAAACAAAAAAAAAATAAGAAAAATTATTTTTGTAACGCAAAGTTAACACATTAAAATAAAAAGACTTATTCAATAATAAAAATATATAAAAAAAAACTGTTAACAGTATATTAAAAATGTTGATATATTTATATATCGATTTATACGGGAATAGACAAAAGTACGAAACATACTTTAATTCAAAATCTCGATTCAAATGTATTATGTCAGTTATACAAGTATAATAAACTGAACCACAAACATGATTAAAAATAAAAAGTATACTTTATCTCATTATCCTGCTATCCGTTCCATTAAACAATAACAATGATATATAATGTCGATGAAGGTGTCAAAAAATTGTTTTAAATTATTAATTATTATTTCTCACACGAAATGCAGGTCAGTTGAGCGAAATTCAGAAAATGTCCCTAGCATGCAAAAGAAAAAAACGCGTGTTAGCTATTGTATCGAAAAATTCTCAAAAAAAAAAAAAATCATTTTCGAAAGATTAATTTTTTTTAACCTACTGTGTGCCTGATGTATAAAATATTTATTGTCTTATATATATGATGGAATTATTACTTACCATAAGTATTTCGAAAATTTATAACGATAATTATATAAATTATTTCATTAGAATTATTTAAAAAGGGTTCCAAGCCAATAAAGAAAAATCACGAATAAGTGATGAATATCAACATCACACTGTTCATCTACATGAGAACTTTTTGCCCATTCCGTAAATTTGAAATGATAAGTAAAGAGAAAGACACCTGACTGGCATCCCCCACTCTCCAACACCATACCAACTGGAGGACGTTTCAGCTCTCGACAGATTTAACGTGCTTCGCTTCCCTACACGGCGGGTCTTTAGTGGTACAGGGTTCGAACTCATGACATGCCATGATCCGATACCTTGACCACTAGGCTACCGTGGCCCCATGAAGAATAAAGAGTTATACGTTAGTCTAAATAAAGGACAAAGTAATATTCTAACTGAAAATGATGGTAAAATTAAGACATTAATACTCACTTTCTCTTCTGTTTTCAAATAAATTCTGTTGTTCCCTCTTGCTTTGTTTATTTATAACACTAAATTTTTCCTTTTGAAATAAGTTCCTCGGAAAAAATTCTTTATTTAACTTCTAGAATTTTGCTAAGCCTTTACAACATTCTTAAAAAAGTTTAAGAAAGGTAAATAGCTCTTATTATATTAATAATTAATTTTTTTAACAGGGATGATATTTTACATATTAGGATGCTCTACATGGACATTTACAAATATTTATAACCTATCAGCACAAAATCTACAAAATTTTGATTTGATTTTAATTTACGCTGCACTCTGAGTTAGCACGAGGATCGTAATTTTGACCCACAGTCAAGTGAAGTGGACGTTATCTGAGCTGGAGTTGCCTTCTCCAAATTTCCGCGTCACGCTAACGGAGGGCTTTGAGTCTTGACATGTTTAACGTAAAATCAGTTGCCCTGGGACTCGAACCCACAACTCGAAAAAGCCTGTCACGCGACATGTTTACTCGGCAAACGCGGTCATAGCTTACAAAAGTATATTGAAACAAACCAATAAATAGACAGCGACCTCTGGCAGAAAATTTCAGAAGCAGTCAGTCGAGAGGTTGTTGTCCTATGCCCCCATTTGTTGTTGCAATGCTGAATATGGTAGTTTCCGTAAACGTCTTGAAGGAGCTCCAAATGTTCATGTACTTTGATGTTTGTCATTGTAATTTTTAAATGTCACATTAAACTCTGTAACAAATGATGCATGTCGTTCGACTGATTGCACAATATATCTTTAACATGTTTAAGAACATCTGAATTTGCTACTCATAAATTGATTTCTTCAAAAGTATTTCACTGCAAAATGACATTTGGGTTTTATTACTCGCAATGCTGGTTAAAATTAGGTAGGATAATTAAACATAGATTCCAAGCACAGACATCTAAAGACATCTTGAGACCTTGGGTCCCTACACAGATATAGGCCCTACCTATGACCTTAAAAGTAGACAGTACATAGCATACATTGTCAAATATTCGTACAAACAAAAACCCGAAACAAATAAATGTGCATGATTTACAAATTGCACAAACCGCTGGACCGACTACCGGCTTTAGATTGAATGAGTAATGATGGAAAATGGAGGAAGGTCTAGGCCTGTACGTGGACAATGGTCATCACATTTAGCCAGATTGACAAATCGTCGAAATAAGTTTTTCTTAGAATACAACCGAATAACATTTGACCGTTGAAATTATTCGAATTATGATCTTATTAAGGCTATGTCGAGAACGAGATGAGGGCCCCATTGTGGCCGAGGCCCTGGGCCAGGGCAAAAAAAAAGTTGACCTATACCCTAAGACTCACCTGATAACAAGTCTGATAATTATATCTGTAGACTTTTTTAGAATAATTATATGAAAACTCTGAAATATCTGTTCCAAGAGAGTGTTATTGGTTTTAAATTTTGACATAATTACTATCAACAGATCACACACAATAAATACTGCTTGATATTGAAAATCTATTCTGAGAACTTAATTTGTTTTTTCAGCGTAATTATTTGAGATTTCATTCTTAAGCGTTTTCACTAATTTTTAAAAAAGAAACAAAACGGTAAAGTGACAAGAAAAGCTTACGAAACCAGTTTAAAAAATTCCCATTAAGGTAATTAATTTGGATTTTTTTTATAACATCGTATTTAAATAATACAACCATGTCAATGGTTGAAAATGGAAGCTATTGATTTCCATAAAAGAATCTTTAGGAATAAATTAAAATCCTTACTCTAAGCAAAAGTAAATAATAAATTATTCATCTATTCTAATGTTCAAGGATGAATATTTTTATATTCAAAGAGGATGTGTATAAATAAAAATTATATAAAAACATAATACGTGATGCTCCACAGCGATTACAGAGCCATAGAAACATAAATATACACCCGGACCTCTATATAACGGAGTCACTAAATATCGGAAAAAAGTTCGTTACATGGAAAATTCGTTTTATAGAGGTTCATCTTTTAATATACTTTATAAACCACATAAATCAAATTTTAAATTCATAAACACTATATATGAAAAAAAGTAATTATTCACACCTTTTTTAAAATTAATGTGTTTTCATTTTATATATCTTACCCATCAAAAAAGAAAGAAAGAAAATCTGCAAGGAAAACAAGAAAAACATTGTCGAATGCGTCACTGTATTTTCAGTATTAAGAAAATAATTTTAAATTAAAATTAATGAATTTCAATGACTCATTAATGAAAATTAATGAGTCATTTTCTAATTTAAAGCATACAAGTAATATTAAATATACATTGTTTTATAACTTGAACAAGAGGACACGGGACAACTCCACTGTGTGTGAAAGGGGATATCGAAGATGTTAAAGGTTGTACTTCTTGGATGAAACATCAAGAACTCTATTGCTCTCGGCGAGTTAGGATTTAATAAAACCAGTTCAAGATTTATGACCACCATAAAAAGTGTTAAAGAGAGAATAACTTGAAATGTTCAGAAATACTTTAAAAATAGAGAGAAAAAAATTGAATCACAAAAGAAAAAGTTCATTATATAGAAAATGCACTTCGCTACAGAGAGGTTATTTTACGAACAAAATAGTGAAATGTTCAATTTTCCAGGAAAAAGTTTGCTATATAGAAAAATTCGAAATATAGAGGTTCGACTGTGTATTGTTTTATAAGAAATAAGTTTCTAATGGTTCCATTAAACAAAGACATAAGACTTGAACATGTTATTCATGAAATTTAATTGATTAAGCAAATGTGAAATTCATAGAAATTAGTAAAATAGTTTTATTTCTCTTTTATCAACAAAGTTAAACTGGATAACAATATAATTTGTTCATTATTGATAACTCTAAGTTAGTAAAACGTGAACTACTGTAATTGGTTGTTACACTCAAGGGGATGATTTTGACTGGTTATAACTTTGATTTTAAATGCATACGTACTATGTTTGAATTGAGCTTAATGAAAACTCATGATCATACTCATTTTTTTTTTTTTTGTAAAGAACAATTACAGGAAGATTTAATTTTCGTTACAGTTAAGTATTTGGAGGGTAGGGGGAATAAAAAAATCGCTCTTTTGGTCCTCAAATACATATATATAATACTTTTATATAAACTATTTTATAAATTATTTTGCATATAAGCTATCCTAAGTTATCAATGTTTATAATACTGTAGCATGTTCTCCTATTATATTTTTAATTACTCATTTATCCTTTAATGTCTGGTTGTCTTGAGATTTCAATTTTTTTTTCAGTTTTGCTTGTTGAGTGCTCTCCGCTCTTTGATAGAGAGTTTCGACTATATATATATATACAAAATACTAAAATGTTTTTTTATTTCTTTCTTTTTCCTGTGAAATGTGTGTGGGAAATAGTAATCATTTCAAAAAATTAAAAACGTAGTATCAATAGTGTTAAAATAACAGGTACTTTCGAATCATACCGTTGACCGATTTTGTCACATCAAAAAATGTCTCAAATGTCATCATCATTATTATTGTGTCTGAATATAAGCCGGAAGATCTTTCCGCTATTGGTTGCATATCTCGATATTTGGCGATGTCTTTTGATGCAATAAAATTGGTTGCTGGTACCAAATAATCTGTTGTGTGAATGACATTTTTTTTCTTTCATTCCCTTAATGGGTTGATAAATGAGTACCCCAAGCTTGCTTGGGAACTTAACACTGGGGGTTTCGCGTCATACTGACCACCTGACCGGAACAGCTGTTCATGCTCCTCAGGGCCTAAGGTCATGTACATCTAGATGGGCACAGGATTGATTGATTGAATATTAACGTCGCACTGTTCAGCTACACGAGGGCTTTTGGCGACGGGAACGAATTTTAACCATGGTCAAGGACGTGGATGACACCTGAGCTGGCACCCCCTCTCCCAACTACCACACCACACCAACGGGAGGAGGGTAACAGGGGGACATTGCCCCCATGGGGTGTTTTTTCCCACTGAGTTAAGTTAAATGACATATTGATTAAGTAAGTCATTTTTGACTATAACACAGCATATGTGTTGAAATTACTTCAATATTCTTTCACAGCTTCCAGATCATAGAAATTTAGTTTATGAAATCCCTTCGGGTCCTTTTCTTTAAAAAAATTATTATTTTATTCTTTAAGGACACTTTTAGGCATATTTTGAGATTTGACGCATATTTTGGTCGCTGTTACTTTCGTAATTTTTAACATTTCTGATGAACAATTCTTGAATTAAGAGCATGATAATTACTTTAATACTACTTTTTATTCCCCAGTTTACATTTGAAATCAATTAAAAGAATTATCTGATACTTTTCAATAATGAAGAAAAGTGATAATTTAATTCCAATGCGCTGTCGGTGTCAATGTACACAACTTTTTTTATTTTAAAATATATATTTTATTTTTAAAAGCATTTTAAGGTGTATGTATTTGGGGAAAAATGGTATTGAAGTTATTTAACTTTATAGGTTATTACTATATAGAATATTGATAACAAAATATATTCTTTTTGAAACAAATTAAAATAAATAATAATAATTAACTATTTCTTGTACAAAAACAGAATATATTTAATGTAATAATTCACATCTCAAATGTTACATTTATATTATTTGTTCAAATAGAGTAAGGGATATTTATTCTTCTTTCAAATAACACGGTTTCTTAAATATTTATTGTTTTTCTTTAAATTTCAATTAAACTGTAAAATAACCTAAAAACTATAGTACACACAAATTTTTTGGATAAATTTTCTGTAATATTAATATAAATTAGTTAAAGGAAATTTATTTTTAACTTTTATTGCAATATATTTCATTCAACTAATAAAAATCATTAGATAAACAAAAAAAAAAACAAAAAGGAAAAAGCCTCTTAATTTTTTTATGATATAATGAATTGATATAATTAAATAATATTCATCTTTATTAAAAACATGACGCTTATTTCGAATATTTACAAATATTATTTATATTTTAAAGAGCCGACAAAGCAAAAGAGCAGCCGATTTTGACTTAGTGGAATAGTAACTAAATAATAACCTCAAACTCAGATCGAGAAACAGAAGGTGCTTGAGATGGAGAAGCTGAGAACAAGCCCAGCGGTTGAAGAATATTTGAAGTTAAAACAATAATTTTTATTTATTTATTTTTTGAAAATAACTGCGAAATAAAAAAAAAATGACGTTACATTATTTCTTGAAGAATTGTATTCCCTTTCTTGAACTGTTTGAATACACTTAACATAGAATTTGGCATAATAAACGAGTGGTCAATTTCCTTAACTTGTAATAATAATTTTTATTTTCATTTTATATTACTTTAAGTATAAGCATTTTCTTACAATAATGTTCAATTGTACTTACGTAGGCCATTCTTATTTGCAGAAATATTTTTCGTAAAATTGTGGGAAAGAATTCTATATAATTTCAAGTACAAAGATAAATTTTTATGAAAACGTAATATTTAGAACACATGAAAAGTAATTTTTTTGTAAAGGAATGAAATAAATATGAATGAAGACCTAAACTAGATTTGTGTGATACGTCCCAATATCGTTTTTTCCATAGGTGAAAAAAGAGGCATTCAGAACATTTATTAAGTTTTCATGAAATGTCTTACCTTATAAAAAATATTCGAATGATATATTTAAATAGATTACGAAAAAAATGAGCTTATAAAAATACAATTTATTCCCCTTTAAAGTTAAATATTAATTCTGTGAATAAGATTAAAGAAAAAAATATTTTGGAAATGCTACTTGGAAAAAATACATAATCTTTACAACCATTTTTACGACAAAGTACATACAAAATTAAGTTTGCCGAGGTTCAGTGAATATCGTCTATTTTGTAAGTCAGATAACCGCTTGTTTGCTTAGATGGAACATGCAAAACCGGAGAACGCTGGAATAAATCCAAATTTGCATTCATGCATATCTTCGTAAACGTTGTTTGATTATTCCTTTCAGTGGTTTATTTATCGCTGAATATCATTTGTGAGAAAAATCAGGAAGCTTGTTATTCAACCGACATCGAAAGGCGATACTGAATCACATTTGCATTTCAATAGCCCCAGAAATGGTGACGGTGTTGTAATTTGGTGTATATCATTGCATTATAGTCCTGAAGTAAATGGCAACAACAGTTGAACAAATGCAAACCAGATTATGGTACAATAGAAGTGTTTGGATATATCAAGTGGTAAATTACATCATTATATTTTCTTGGCGTATTTTACTCCTATTTCCTCTCTAAGTATATACAATTACAATTTTTAATAATGAAATGTCATTTTTATCTCGTTCCCTTTGTTTAAAAGAAGTTTATTACATAATGTAGAACAGAGAATTTGAATCTAAATGTTGTTAGATATAAATACATAAAAAATTGCAATTTACGGTCAACTTTAGTAAACTCATTTTTTTTATTTTTCTACTTTAATTTCAGTGGCATGGAAACAATTTATATATTTTTTTATAATAAAATAGTTTTTTAATTATTTTAGAAGTATAAAACTTTTTCAGTTAATATATAGTCTTCACATGTTGGATTTCGTTTGACAGAGTTGAAAAAGAACATTTAATTTTTCAAAACATTTAAAAAAAGATGGAGCTTTATTTATTTTTTCGCTTCTCGTTTTTATGATGAAAAATTAAAAGTTTGAAATTCATTTTATGAGCACAGTGAAATATGAATTATAAAAAACTTTATAAAATCCAGGATTATTTTTCAAAAATTTAAATAATAACTTCGGGGGCAGTTGCTTCTAGTTTATTAAACGTCAACCCTAAACTGCTTTTTGTCTATATATCTATGACCGCTTACAATTTATAAATAATTAAGAAAAATATCATAGTTGATTTTTATTCAAAAAAGCTATTGATTTTTCTTTTTCATAGATGTGCATGAAACGGATCATAAAATTATCGTAACACTTAAAAGCTTATCAAATTTATGGGTACTTTTCCAATTCTACGGTGCAAATCTTGCCAAGTTGGCGTTATTGGCGACAACGCACAATATACACATAAAAAATATTAATAAATATTAGTTCTCATTGGTTTTTCATCCTTTTGATGTATTATGAAAAAGACGTTACACAGATAAGAAAAGACCACGACTTAATTTGAAAATATGGTGGTAAAAGTTTAACAGCGGGAATATTCCGTTTGGCGTCGGTTGTATCACTTTTGGCAACTTTATTGCCAGGGCCGGTGAAACGGAAAAGTACCGAATTAGCTTAATTATCTTTAAAATTATATTAATGTACATCATTAAATTCAGTTGCCAATATAATGTCAATTATATTATTTAAATAATATTGAACAAAGTAATCAAAAGTCCAGGCTCAGGGTTTCATTAGGCAATACGACTAAATAAAATTTGATAAGCTCTACAGATGCATCATTAAGTATTATTATCATTCATTCAGTTAAATTACGCAGAAGTATGAAAGTATAAGTAAAATATTTTCAATTTTTTTCGAAATAAGACTTGCAATTATATTTTATTTATATCTGAATATCTGACTTGCATTTCAATAAAATCCAAAATATAATCATAGTATTAAACAAGAAATATAATGATATCATTCTATACAGACAAAGAAATCATTCTATAAAATTCAAAAGTCTGTTGTTACAGTAAACCTTCTTTGTACAGATTTTCAAACACTAATGAGGAGAAAGAATTATAATTTAAAAATGTTAGGATTTTAAAAAACAATTTTACTCTCCTTTATTTTTGAATATTTTGTTACATCTTTGTTAGAACTTACTTGTAATTTAAGTTACTGAATTTTTTATACTTTTGTTTATTGTGTGATGTAAAATATATATTTTAATTGAAGCAATGTGTATGTATGGTATAATTAGACAGCATAATATACATTATATAACTCTATTAGAAATAAAAATAAATAACAGAAGATTATAGAAAAATAGTTAGGCAACAATAAAAATAAAATTTCCCAAAATAAATGTATAAAAAATATAATTTATCATGACTAATTAAAATTTAGACCACTCTCAACCCCATTTTTTTTTTTTGTCATAAAACTACATATTTTAAAACGGAAACAGCACTTAAATTTTTCTCCTCTGTGAAGTTATTTTATAGTTTATTTAATGTTTCAAAAATTTACTTAAAAAGAACATGAAAATAAAAAGAATAAGAATTTCGCTTTCATACAAAAAATAAATTCAGCTCCTCATTGCAAAGAGAAATGTAATTTTTTTTTCTAGTTTTAAATGTAATATGAGTTTCTAAAAACATTTTTTGAAAAACTCAATAAATAAGTTGAGATTGTATGAGTCTATTTACTTACAACAAATAGTGTATTTTTTTGTCATATGGCAATTTGAAATATTCCTAGTAATGATTTAAAAACTGATAATAGGAAATAAGATATTATTTGAGGGAATAAAATTTAAAGAGACATTTATCAAAATAAATAAACAGAAATATAAATATTCTAGAAAAAAATAGAGAATAAATTAGAGAGTAAAATATTTTTAAGTATCGTATAAAAAACATTCATGTTTATCATTATTAAGGAATTGAATCTGGCAGCTATATTTTTTTATCAAATACATACTTAGTTCTATTAGCACATTAGTTCTATAAATTCGGAATAACTGATTTAACAATCAGACATTTTTATTGGCGATATTTCAGATAAGAACAGAAGAAAAAATCCACAATATCTGTCTGAAAGTATTTGAGCACTCTAACTACATCAAAGTTATTAAGGAAATTACATTGAGAAAATTCGTAAATCTTTCATAATTCGACATTTTCTAACGACGTGTAATAAAAAAAGACGAATTTATTTAAATTTCAATAATATTTCTCGAAGTGACGAATGCCAAAGTAAAAAGTCTTAATACTTTTTTTTTCTTATAGAAATGCAAGCTAATGAAAAGTTTATAAAAAAACACACATTGCTTTTATAATGGTATTTTATTTGAAATACTGACTTATAGATCAAAAATAGCTTGTAATAACCCTTTCATAAAATATAATAAAGTTACATTCAAAGTTAAATATGATTAAAATGTATTACTTTCAGTCACAATTGAAAAAAAAATATTTTATTATGTATTAAAATGCTAGTATTACTTTTTTATTATTAAAGGAAAAGTTATTAATATTTTAAATTATGAAATTTTGTTTATAACTGGTCAGAGAGAGAGAGAGAACTCGGGGCTGGTGTGTCGCGAATTCGCATCTGAGAATTCCACAGAAGATCCCTCCCCTGTAGAGGGGATGAAGCACGTTAAATTTGTCGAGGCTCAATATCTTCCTATTGCCGTGGTGTGATAGTTTGGAGAGGGGTGTCAGGTTAGGTGGCACTTGACTCAAGCTCAAAATTACGAAGTCCGTCGCCAATAATCCTCGTGCTTCTTTATAATGCGACATTAAATGCTATGTGCTTCTTTATAATGCACTGCTTTATAAGCACTCATTCACTCCACATTCATATTAGAATATATTTAAATGAATGTATTTAAAAAAGCAAATTTAAAAATCAGTAATTTAACTAGCTAAAAATTAATAAAAAGAAAACTTAATCGATAAAAATACAAAAAAATTTTTTAATAAGATTGATAGATTAAAATTACTCAATTTTGTCGAAGTATTTTAAAAAGAATATGATTTTATCCTTCCAAATACCTTAAAAAATAATTCATTCAACATCAGTGGAAATAAATTTCGACATGGGTTTACCATATTTGAATAACCGTCTAAGTCACAGCGTTTCTCAAACTGTGGGGCGCGCCCCCCTAGGGAGGCGAGAGCACATTGAAAAGTCGAAAACAAATGATTATTTAAAAAAATGTATTAATTTACTGAAATTAAACAAACAAAATGCATTCTGACAAAAATAAATAAATAACGGATATTATTCACTTATAAATGTATCAGTACTGCACAATGTATTTCATAGTTAATTTAGCAATACTAAGTTAAGAACAAGTTTAATAATTACAAGGGATCCCATGAACTTGTGTGTCATATGTAAAATTATGCACAAAAATTAACAATTATCTTGACAATTTGTGCGGTTTATAAATAATCTCTTTAATACTGATTAAAAGTTACGCGATTCGGTCCCCAATGCCTCCGTTTTTCACGTAGGAGCGTGTATGTGACGTATTGGGGAGGAAAAGGAATAAAAACAGAGGGAAATCTTCTGATATATTTTTTACTGCATTCTAAAGCCTTCGTAATAACTTTATAAATAGCAGTGCACAGAAAAGATAGTACTTCTAAAAGACGTATATATACATCTGGGGAATTTAATGCACCGGTTGAGCAAGACGTATATATACGCTTGTGGCACTTAAGAGGCTACAATCATATTGTGACTTTAGCGCCAAATTATAGTATTATGGAATTCAATGCATTGTTATTTGCATGGAGGGGGGCTCGATGAAAATTATGATTGAATAGTGAGTCGCAAATACTGAAAGTTTGAGAAGCACTCGTCTAAGTAATGATTTCGTTTCTGTGGTTACGGTAGCTCTTAATTACATGATTTTCAAGTATATTATTATTTTTATGCGCATAGTTTTTAGTCATCTCCACTTTGAAGAATAAAGTTTTATTAACATTGCATCAGATCAACACGAAAACTATTGGTGAAGGATTCACGATTCTGAGTCACGATCTTATGATCGATATTACACTTGCTCTATAATTCATTCTCCTAAATTCCAGATTACGAGAGGACTTTCAGATCGAATACCATTTAAAGTATAAGCTTCCAGACATGAATTTTCGATTACCGTAATTTGTTTCGAACACAACGGGAAGAGACGGGGGCTCACCTCCCTCCTCTTAGATCAACAGATTTTTGATATTTACCATAGACATTACCTTTAGACCAGTGCTTCTCAAACTTTCAATACTTGCGACCCAATCTTCAATCAAAATTTTCATCGCGCCCCCCTCCATACAATAACGATGCATTGAATTCGATAATACGATACTTTGACGCTAAAGCTACAATACTACTTTAACCTCTTCGCCACCGGCGTATATAAACGTCTCATTCAGCCAGTGCGTAAATTTCCCCGAACGTGTATATACGTCTTTCCGAAATATGTTCACTACAATCCATAAAATTATTCCACAGACTTTGGAATGCAATAAAATGACCTTAACATTGTTTGAGAAAGATTTACTTGTTTCACACAGAGGATCTTATATATTTTCCCTTTCTCCCCCAAATACACCACATATGTGTGCATACGTGCAAAACGGTGGCATTGGGGAGTGAATCGTCTAACTTTTAATCTGCAGCTAAGGGGTTTATTATAAGCAGTACAAATGATCCAGATAAGTGTTAATTTTTGCATATAATTTTATGTATGACCAACCAGTGCGGTCACTGGTAATTATTAAACTGGTTCTTAACTTAGTATTGTTAAGATAACTATAAAGTTCACACACACACATTATGCAGTACTGATACATTTATAAGTGTATTATATCAGTGTAAATACATTTTCTTTTCACTATGATAGAATGCATTTTGTTTGTTTTACTTTCAAAAAATTGATAATATTTTGAAATAAGCTTTTGTTTTCGACTTTTCAATATGCTCACGCCACCCTTCTAGTGTTATCACGTCCCTCTCGAGGGGTGCGCCCCACAGTTTGAGAATCGCTGCTTTAGACGCTTTCATCTGCGTGTTTTTCTGACTGTAGCCCCCTTCCTATAAGAGAGGTCAGTGTATGCCACAGACTGAAATCATTGAAACAGAAGAAGCATTGAGAACAGTAGCGCACACAGGAATTTTTCGGGGGTTCGGGTCGAAAGTTTACCATTCTTGTATCATGCTTCTTTTGATTTTGTCGATTTTCGGGAACAAAACACAGTAAAAAACTAATTATTGAATAAATAATTAGCATTAATTAATAAAATTAATCATTAATAACAAATACTTGGTTAAATTTTACGTACTATATACTTAGAATTATAATCAATTGGAAAAAAATGAAGGGCTTTGGGGGGTCCGGACCCCTAGGACCAAACCCCCTTGTGTGCGCCACTGATTGAGAATAAGTATTTTCAGTGATCTTCACTGTCTAAATGGAATATTTGTTTATTTGTATGCAGATATGTATTTAATATTATTTTGTATGTTTCGTATATCGAATTTTTTCGCGGAAACCGAAATCAAGGGGTGGGAAAACATAATTCATTTTACTAGTATGTTGTTGGTTAGTTAAAAAGCTGTACAAGAAAGGCAATTACCAAAATGTTGCGTAAGGTGAAAATGGTGAAGCATCGAAAAGGATAACTCGAATTTCTGGTTGGTCTCAAAAGTTATAAATATATGTATATGTGTGTTTTGTATATTACCTTAATTGCTTTTCACAAATTAATAATATTTAAGCAGTTACTCTGTTATATTAAATTTCACTATTAAGTAATAAAGTAATACCATAAAGTAATTTTTTGAATTTTTGTTGTGCGTTTCATCGAAATCCTTTGGTCGTAGTTCTATTTTACGAATACTTTAATCCAGAGGTGGGGACCCCGCAGCCTCCGTGAGTTTCTTGTGTGGCCTTCATAAAAGTTAGTACTTGTATTAACTAATAGCTAATTATATAGATTACAAAAATTTTCAAATCAATGCAATAATATAAAAAATGGCATGAATGTATGTATGTTTCAAATGACTACTTGTGGGAATGGCCAATTGTACATTTCAAATGTTAGAATGCCACCTAGTGCAACACGGTAACACAGTGTTTCTCAAACTGTGGTGCGCGCCTCCCTTGGGGGGCGTGATAACTCTACGAGGGGGGCACGAGCCTATTGAAAAGTCGAAAACAAAAGACTATTTAAAAATTTTTTAATTTACTTAAGGTAAATAAAATACTTTCTAATATAATAAAATGCAAAACACGCTTTTACATTGATGTAATACACTTATAAAAGTATCAGTACTATACAATGTATTTTATAATTAATTTAACAATACTAAGTTAAGAACAAGCTTGATAATTATCAGTGACCCCATGGGCTCGTATTAACACTTATTTTGATAATTTGTACAGTTTATAGCTAATCCCTTAACTGCTGATTAAAAGTTATACGATTCGCTCCCCAATGCCATCATTTTTCACGTAGACGTGCGTATTTCGATGCTTTTTTTGGAGGGGGGGGGATAGGGAGGTGAAAAGGAATAAATAAGCCAATCCTCTGAATTAAGAATATCTTTTGCAAACACTGTCAAGGTCCTTTTATTGCATTCCAAAGACTTCGGAATAATTTTATGGATAGCAGTGCACAGAAAATATCGTACTTCGGAAAGACGTATATATATATATATGCCCAGGAAATTAATGCTTTGTCTGAGAGAGACGCTTATATACGTCGGTGGCATATAAGAGGTTAAAATCGTGTTGTAGCTTTTGTGTCAAAGTATAGTATTATTGAATTCAAATCATGTTATTATATGGTGGGGGGCGCGATGAAAATTATGATTGAATATTGGGCTGCGAATATTGAAAGTTTGAGAAGCACTGCGGTAACACTACCAGACATGTTATATGATCTTTACTCTGAAAACCTATTTTTTTACTATTATTGTTCTGACTGAGAGAGAGAGAGAGATTCTATGAACGTTGAATTTTTGTTCTGCATAAATGACATTTAAATATTAATTTGAGTATTAATGGAATGTTTTATTATAAGTTTCTGTTGACTGAGATACAACAATTATGTACTAAAAAAGACGCTTGTGGCTTATCTTATGTAAATCTCTTAAAGTGCTGGTAACAGACTCATCCCATGTTGCTAACGGCCATTGTGAAAATCTAGTTATTGTTTTACTTATTCTATGGGGTTAATAATACTTAATAATACTTTTGTGCTATTGTATCTCTAGCAAGTATATGCTTTTGTAGAGAAATTATTTAATATTTGTTCCTTATGTGAATACAAAAACATTCTAAACTGTAGTTTTTTCTGTCAAATAATAAATAAATAAAAATTCAATCTTTTTTGTAGTATTTCTTTTTTTTTCTGCACCAAATTGTTTAAATTGTTCGAAAATTATAATAATTTCATAAAAGTCACATTTATAGATATATAGGATCCATGCGGCCTTCTTTATTACTACCTAATTTACATGTGGCCTCTCATGGTAAAAAAGGTTCCCCGCCTCTGCTCTAATCAATTTTATCACTTCTTCATAAGTCTCCAGAAAAAGAAAGGGAACAAATGATATTTTTCTTTTTAACAACTTATTTTATTCTATGAATAATTGTTATAAGACATGGATTACTTATTTCAAACTTATTCTGTTGATCACTAAACATTTTAACTAAAGGGATTAAAGTAATACATTAATGTCTTGTACAAGAAACATTGTTCCCTTTGAATTGTTTAAATGTAAACCGCGAATTAACGGTGAAAGTTATTAATCCTCTATGTATCAGTAGTATACAATATTCGTGTCCCTATTCATAGGATAAAGTGAGTATTATCTTACTAATTAGAGAATTATAATTAATTCCATTCGTTAAAATTTGTGTTAAGTAGTTTGCACAAGTCATAATTTAAGTTTGTCTTTAAATCTTAATCTTATCGTTCTCGGTATGGTAATGCACACAGTATACAAAATGCACCTGTATCTTACAAAATAAATACCAACAATGTCTTTAAGCTTAATTGCGGAAGTAAGTATCACCCCAGAGAGATATGATAGTAACGAGTATTTTCACTGAAAGCCTTTTTTCAGTTCAATTCATTAACTTTAACACTAAAAAGAAACACAAAAAAGAACATAATTGAAAGAGTTAACTAATGGAAGGCTTTTACGGATGTGAAGCGAAGCGAAGTTCTTTTGTACTTAGAAAACATTCGAAACATTTCATCTTGTTTCTTTTATTCCGAACAGACCGAAAAGAACAAATAAATTAAAAATGGCATATAGATAAAACAAAGGTTTCAGTTACAGTGAATAAAACAGAAGACAAAATTAAATTCGAAATAGCAAAACACTACTGATTCATGGCCCTTAATCTAATCGGATCTGTGAAAAATAATACAGAACAACTACAAAAAGCGAAGAATTTTCTCTGCGAGAGTATGTACGCCTTATCTGCTTCCAATAATTGAAAAAAATTGCGATTAAATTAGATGAAATTTTATTAGAGAAATCACATAAAAACGTACACGTTGCACTTACGAATTTAAGAGTATTATTTCGTATTCTCTCAAGATATCTCTTGGTACGTTTCTCACTACAGAAGCAGTTTTGCAATTTTTATTACTGTTTCTTTTTTTTTCTTCTCCCCTAATGTAAGTAAAGCTGTGTGTTTCATTTCCGTCGCTCTTTCATTATGATCTCCTTTCGCAACAAAAGATACTTTGTTAACTAAGCTTTTATCTTTCGCTTTTTCTTGATTCGAAAAAAGAAAAAGAATGATTTCAAAGCGTCGAAATGGGGGGAGGCAATAATGAAAGGTAACCAGCTGCTCACGTTTATAAACTCCTTTCTTCTCGCATCAAAACTTTGTTATTTTATTTTCTATGAAACTTCAATTGCATTTTACAATCAAAACGGAACGATGAATGTATCCGAGTAAAAGTTCGACGTGAAAGATTTAACAAAACGAAGAATTATTCATCGTTTTAAAAGCATTTGTTAAGATCTTGACGTGTAGTCTGTCTTATAAGAGCTGTAATTTATTATCGTAAAGGTTATTGTTAAAGTCTGTTAGTAAGAGAAATCTATAGATAAGGGCAGTGCACAGAATCTGTTATTAATACTTTGCATAATTAATGGCTTGAAATATGATCTAAATGATTTGGCTTAAAAGGATAAAAATGAGATCTCTGTGTAATTTATTTATAATTTAAAAGCTTTTAACGTTATGATTAAGTGTTAAATTATTGTAATTATATGTCACTGGCTTTTCTCGGTTATTTTTCACCCCTAGTTTGCGATAAACTTTATAGATTTAAATAGTAGCTTGTAAAAATGGGAACGTAAATTATAATGCATGCCCTGTTTTTAACTCATGTTTCCCAGCAAATTGTAATATTCTACGAAACATCTTGAAAAAAAAATGTCTAAGTGCTAATTTCCTGAAGAATTTACATAAATATCGAACAGATGTATGCTTATACAAATACATACTAACAAAATTTTTAAAAAAAATATGAAAATTAAATTAAAGCTCTATAATTACAGGGAAACTTATATATCTAACAAATAAAACAACTTTATCTAATAAATATAAACAAATATTATTGGTTAAGGATAAATTAAAGAAGAATTAAAATTACGTTAAAACAAGTTATTTCAATAGTATTAGTTATTTAGAACCAAGATAACTTTGCAAGGACATTCTTGAGTTGAAGTTTCTTTCTTCAAATTTCTATCTCACTCTTACTAAACAAACATACATAATTATATATAAAAGTATTATAAATAAAATTTAAATATAAACATATATAAAATTATATATAAAAATATGAATTCAAATTTCTAATATTTCATTTAATTAGTATAAATTAAACTATTTGTGAAAGAATTTATTTGAATTAAAACAAACTGGTGTGTGTGTTTAGAATATAAATTTCAATCTAATAAATTATATTCCTTTTTTAAAATAAAATGAACAATGAGTGTAGAAAAGGACACGTTTTACAATAATCATTCAGATATTATATTACTCTTTGATACTGAGTTAATTTAAAATAAAAAAATTCTTTGTTTTCAAACTTTCGTAACACTTACATTCTCTCAATTTTTAAAATTCCATTTCTTTTAAACTTAATCATTTATTTAATTTAATTTAATTCATCTTTCAAAATGAATGTTATTTTCATTAGTATGGAAAGTTATAATCTGTGAATTAATTAACATGTTTAGAACACACACACACACTGATCATATATTTTTTAAACAAAAATGAGAGTGGATATTGGTTTAACTTACAAAATAAGAAAACATAAAATTAAATGTTACATAAAAATTGTTTTATAGTATGTCTCATCATGGGATAAAATATTTTATTTATATTTTTCTACATTCTATTTATTTTATAATAAAAAATAAATAGAAAACAGAATTAAAAAAAAATCATTGAAAACTTTACAATTTGAATAAAGACGACTTCTGTAATAATAATTTTAATTAATTTAAAGAATTTAAAAACTTGCTTGATATTTTTTTATGTTATTTCTTCCCAATATTATTATCCGATGTAATTCCTTTTCCAAAATAAAATTTTTCATAAAGCGTAAAGAATAACGTGCAGGTGGGTTCTTTTTGTCAAGAATTCATTGTTATTTTGATCATGTTTTAAGAACTAATTTACATCACGACAAATACAATTATGTGTCCAATGAATTTTTTTTCTCTATTCACTTCAATGCATGACAAAATTACACTTTCCTCAAATAATTTGAATTTCTAGTATTTTTGGAATGTTTACTCAAAGTTGTAAATAAATTCGATAAAAATACCTATACATTGACTTATTTTTTTTGAAAAATTAAATTTTCAAAGTAAGCATCAATTTACAGCAGAAAAAGACATCAATTAAATTTTAGTCTCTCAAAGTGCGTCATGTCAATTAAAATAACTTTCTGATGCTAAAGGATCCAATAAATAAAAAGTTAACCTTTTCCTTAGTCACTTCTGAATTCCTACATACTTTTTGTTTCAAAATAATTTCGAATTCTAACCGTTTCAATTGCCATAATGTGTTGGGAAAAAATAAGGTCAAATTGTTTTATATGAGTAAATTGCCAATACATTTTTTTTATTTCAGATAAGTATCTAATTTTCGTCAAAACATTTACTTCCTTAAAACTTTTTTCACACCTTCATAGAATTCAGAGGGTGGAGTTCTCAACGAATATGACATCTAGTGAAAAAGAGGTGTTTGTTCGAAATATAACCCCATTTTTTCTTAATCTCATCAAACGGGCTACCATACCATATTCATCAGTTACGCTTGGTTGAAAATATCGATGATAAAACCGAAAGAAAAAATAAGTTAATGGGGGTGGAGGACAAATCCATAAAAAAAAGCTATTATTCTTACGATCAATCGATTTCCGTTTTTGGAAATATTCCCTTAAGGAGTGCGAAGGCTACTCTATCGTGTTTTATGGAGCGGTCAATGGAGAAAGTGGTCACTCGATTGTTAAATTTTGGCCATTAATACATTGGCACTTTTCTTAAGGTCAACTTCTGTGAGAATATTTTTTGTTGGAATTTATGCTGTGTTCTTAATCTTATTCAGAGAAGGGATACAAATTTTACTTTCTTTTTCTTGAATTTTTAATATTTCTCAAACAGATATATTTTTCAAAGAATTTATAACGGGTTTTGTCAAAATTTCTCTTCTCCAATATACGATAAAATATGAATAAATTCATTTAATCCTAAAATATACATTTCAAAAATCCTAGTTCAGGCTCTGTGCAGAAGTCTTAGCTACATATAGATAGATTTAGAGGCGTAATGTACACCCCCGCAACTCCCGCATCATTGGGGTGCCAGGATTCTAGGGGGTCCAAAGCCTAACTGACGCCAAGTACGGTTTGGAATCCAAAGCCTGACTATGCAGAGGGTCTTAATATTCTCCGTTACGCCACTAGGCAAATAATATTATTATAGAAGCATTTTTCGTAAAAAAAGAACGTTTTGAAAACTTGTTATTCTTTTTCTATTTATTGCCAAAAAAAAAAAATTGCATTTAAGTAACTTTTTCTTGTAATAATATTTTTTTAAACAGTTAGGTTTATGTCGTAATTTTTCACATATTACTCTCCACTACAAACTGAAGTTAAAAGATGCTGATTTAGCGGTTATTAAAATATACAATTCAACTCCAAATCAGATGCAGGTGGCGTTTGCTTGTATTGCTAGCAGTTTGTTATTGCTTCTTATGCCACCTGATCTTGACTGCGTCAGATCCATGCTCACGAAAATCATCATGGCAAGGGGCTAGATGTACGCTTTTCATTGACCATAGCCTTGAGCACCATATAAGTGACAGTACGATGTAGCTCACCCCAAATTTGAGATAGAACACCTTGGAGGTCAGGGGCTTCCCACCTCTCTTCTTCTTTCATCAACCCCACGAGAGGGATTGCGGCTCGACGGCTATTTAGAGTAACCCCATGTCGCGAAGGTACTATCATTTTACTTAACATTCATGCCTTCCACAGGATTCGATTTCAGGCACTACGGCACAGCAGTGAGCGTTGCTAACCACTATACCGAATGGCCGACAGCAGTTTATTGAAAGCTATCTGCATAAATGAATAAAAAAACTGTTTCCATGATTCCTTCGAAATGTTATATATGTATATATTTATGTAATTACATTTAATCACACACATATATTATAGTCAGATTTTGTACAAGATAAAGCTGAAATGGAAAAATACCTATAAGTGAACATGTTTTTATGAAGATAGTAACAAAACAAAAAAAGTAAATAGGTTGTAAAAATCATTGAGTATTTTTATGGAAAAAAATCATAGTTTAAAGAAAAATTTATTTCATTTTATAAAAGTGTCAGACATATTTACAGATGTACTGTATTTTTGTTTCGTATAATACGGATAAAACTCCTTATTATTAATATTTTTTTCTGAAAATTGTAGAGTGTTCATATTTTTTTAATGATAACATCGATAAAGAGACATTTTAATTCTAACTGGCTGGTATTGATACGTTCTGAAGTCTAAAGGAAAATAAATTTACGAATGAGATTAGGTATCTACTCATGTATTGTTGAAATGAACGCCGTAAAAAGATATTAAAACAATTATTTCTACGTATTCAATGTTGTATTCAGTTAAACACACACCATCATGTACATGTTATAATAATCTAAACCTTTTTAATCATATTTAAAAAGACGTACGAAAACCCAGACTTGAAAACAAGATAATTGTACCCAAGATGGAAAAATAAAACGAGAAAAAGAAAAATTAAATTAGTCTCTTAACACAAAACAAAGGATGATGTGTAATAACTATATATATCGCAGTATTTCCTACTAAATATTAAATTCTATCTGAAAGTGGTTTGTAACTCAAACTGCAACTTGTAACTCTAGAGCAACCTATTCAAAGTTAAAACATCACTTATTAATTTTCTTTCGAAACAATTTTAAGAATTTTAAACAATACATTGGATATAATAATTTGTACTTTGAAAATTGCTTTATGTCTCAATACATTTTTAATAAAAATTCCTGTAAAAGTATTATTATATAATTTCGATATCTTACTCATTTTTACAAACATCGTTTCCAAATTACTTGAATTCATAAGATTTGTTATTGATTTGTATGCTTATATTTCGTATACTAAGTTACGTTCTTTCGCATTCTCACTCATACTTTTATTTTGTATTAGATTGTATAATCAATACATAAGTATACAATTCTCCCTTTATTAGAGCTAAAAAAATATTCTAAGACATATTTTTAAGTGCTAACGTATTCTATTCTATTCCAGCAAAAATAACATGCCAATAGGAAATAAGGAAACTGTTTTGAAATGTTCTTTTGGAATTTTCTTTACACATTAGCACTTTTCGAAAGTGTAAGACCAATTCAAAAAAATTAAATAAACGAATAATTGAATATTTATATTTTCGAATCAAATTCATTTTCATTGTAATTCTAATAAATCGTGTGCTCGACAAAAGAATTCCCAACAATTTCGAACAAAAGAAAAAAAAAGTCCATTGAACAAGATTTATCGTCTGTCGTAATAAAACTGTTTATAGTTTAAAAGTTTTATATATACTTGTGTACGTGATAGTTTTCAAAAAACAACTCACGTCACCTAAACTATAATCTAAACTAAAAAATAAATAAACTTGAAATAAAGATTATGTTTTAGTTAAGAGATATTTTTCTCATAAATATTCACAATGGCAACACCTTTTTTTTCCTGTTCTGCTGTACATATTTTATTTGAATTTCTTATTGCTTCAATATCAAGAGATAATTATTTTCATCAATTATTACTTGATGCTGTAACAATCAAGAGCTACAGTTTTATATAAAATAATTTCCCTTACAATACATGCTCTATTGAATTGAAATGCTGAGAATAATCTTAGAAATAGTATTCTAAAAAAAAGAATTAATAGTTACCTTCTTGGCTTTTGAATTTATTACATTTAAAAATCTCTCTCTCTCTCTCGTTAAGGATTATAAATTCTTTTCATGGATGCTTCAATTATAATATCAAGGTCATAACAATTTTCTACAGTTCATTTTTGTAAAAAAAATTGCTGAAATTTTAATTGTTGGATGCATAACTTACAGGAGTATTCGTAAAACTCAGACTCAGCTAAAACCACTTAATTTGCATAGAAAATAAAACTATAACAGTGTGAATATTTAATTTTGGAATGAAACTCGAGAAATTGAATTAAATTGAATAAATACCTTTGTTTTACTCAATTTTTATTTATTTTTCTATGTGTTTAAATGACATTTAATAAAGCTTTTATTTTTTGAAAAGGAACAGCAATTCTCGGGTACTTCAATAATATTTTAAACAATAGAAATCCTCTTTTATGGATATAAAATTAAGTTAATTTGTACACTCATCTCCATTAAAACATGAAAAAAACCATATTATAATAATATATCAATAATTTTAAAACTATTTATACTCTTGCATTAAGATATTAAATCCAACATAAAAACAAAATTTTAAAAAATTTCAAAATCAAGAAAATAATGTTTATTTAAAAAAAAAATGATAAGAAAAAGAGAAATCTTGTGTAAGGAAATAATGCAATAAATTAAAAAATATCAGCTTTAATTCTGAATGTGACATAATTCTCAATTTTCATGCCACAATTAAAAACGTGTTATGAAGCTCAATCTATTTATTGATATATTCAGATAACCTGAAAGATATCCTAAGTTACTATAAAATTTTTTATTAAACTGTCGTTCAATTAGGCCGAATAAAAAGTTGACACCAAATGCTGGCATCATTATTACTGTAATGAAACATCCACTATTGGCTGGAAATCACAACATTTGGGGACATCTTTTGATTTGAAGAAACTAATCGACGGTACAAAACGGAAGAAACAAAGTTTCTTAAAAAAAATTATAGATATAAAAACTTAAAAAAGAGATACTTGTGACATAAAATATTTCTGAAATAATTAAAAGATTTATTATTATGTAATATAATTATATTTAAACTGAGTATACTATTTTTTTAAAAAAAATTTAGAGCTATATAACTCTTTTAATTAATTTGTCTTATAATTTATTATGAGTTAAATATATATTAGAGATTATAGATTATTTCAAGTCTTAAAAAAACCCATTGTAATTGAATTTAGAATACTAAAAGAAATTAAAATACTATTTTAATTCTGAAAGAGTACAAATGGTTTGTTATGAAGGTTCAATATAATTGTAATTTATTTGAGTTAGAGTAAATGTTACGTTTTATGAAAATATACTTTTAAGCCAATTGGATTTATCTAAAAATCAATTCAAATTTGGATCACTGAAACGAACGTAAGAATAAAAATGCATCTAAAAAAATATTATACATATATTAACATTTTAAATTTATGATACTATATCGCTAGAAACAGAAAAAATCTTTTTACTTTTTATAACGCTGCAAACGATTAATCCATTTTAATCTTGTAACACAATAAAGCAATATTTCAAAATATTTTTTCATTATTTATGACTCTATTGTATGAATATTTTTAATTACGTATCTCTTTCTTTAGTAATATTATTCACATTGATTCAACAGCAATCCAAAAACAAAAAAAATCGAACTTCCTACATACTTCAATTACAAAAAAGATATTAAAGTAAGAAACCAAATTATATTAATTGAATTTTATGTTGATTATTGTTTCTCTACATTTTTCCTATTCAATACGAAATTATGTTTTTAAACTATCGTTTCTTGTATATGTTTATCCTTTAAAATATTTTTTTAACAAATCCTTTACGCAAAATTCAAAAAATGAAATCAGGGAATTATACACTCATGGACAAAAAAATTAGCGCACCAAGAACGAATCGTCAAAATGAAACGAAATTTTACATACATAATGACTACGTTGATCTAAGTACACTATTAGAAAATCAAAGAAAAAGGATCATTTATTTCAGAGAAAAAGGCAAAAAAAAAAAAAAAAACAGAGGATTTAATACCCTGTTGAACCCCCTTTAGCGTGAATGCAAGATGCGATACGATCCGGCATTGAGGCATACAAGTTCTGTATGATGTCTTGAGACATTTTGTTCCATATTTGCTGTAACCTTGCTTCTAGTTCGTTCAAATTTGTGGGATGTCCAACTCGCCGTCCCAAATGATCCCAAATATGCTCGATTGGAGACAAATCTGGGGATCAGGCAGGCCAAAGAAGGGTAGTAACAGTGAGGAGACAGTTTTGTGACACCCTTGCGAACGAAGAGTGTCACAACGACACCCTTCGTCATGACAACGAATCTAGATTCAATCTGGATTCGTCACTAAAGTCGACCTGGTTCCATTCCGCTGCAGTCCAGTTTCCTCGTGCGTGGCACCACTCCAAACGGAGGCGTCGATGAGTGGGCGTCAAGGGCAGCACACGTAATGGGCACCGCGATCCCAAATGTCCTTCAGCCAGGCGCCTTCGTATGGTTCGAGAAGACACAGGGGCCCCTCGTGAAGGTGCTACCCGTGCCTGGATGGCGGCTGATGAAGCAGTTGGCTTTACGCGGGCATTTCTTACGATGTGGTTGTCTTCTCGACGACTAGTCTGTCTAGGGCCTCCTGAGTCTGGTCTTCATGTAAATTACATCTCTCGGATCCACTGGTCCCAACACCTCCTCACAACACAATCAGACCGGCTTAATTGACGAGTTACTCGCCTAGCTGACTACCCAGCTTCCATCATGTCGATGATTCTCCCCCTCTCAGACTTCGAGAGCTGTTCCTATTGTCTTCGAAAACGGAGTATTGGCTTGTCTACCTCAACTCTTCCCTTGTAAACGATTCAGCACATTCCAACAAGCTTTGGTAACCTGTTTTATACTCTACGGATAACGACGTTAATGCATTTCTAATCATTTGCATATCTCCCTGTCATGTACCTTCATGAAAAGTTTCGTTACGATCCCGCAATTATTTCTTGGTGCGCTAATTTTTTTGCCCATGAGTGTATTTGAAATATTAGAATTATAGATGAATAGAGTTCTGATATTTTTATTGGATTTGATTTAAATGAAGGTGGCTTAGTGGGAAATATTTTCCTATAACAGTACTCCATTTCATATTTTAACATTCAAAGCTACAAATAAGTTCAACTGTTTAACTATGCAAAATTGGGAAGTTTCATTCATTTCAGGTATCTTAATACAATACCTAAAAGCAATCTAAGGATCCATTTGTATGCTTCAAAGATTCTGGTTGTTGCAGTGTCTAGTTTAGACAAAGGACACATAATAATGTATTTTACTTAGTCGTTATCAGTTGAAGAGTGACCACTTGAAAATTAAATTTACTGTTTGTTAATCCATTTACCCAATTTTGATGACATTTAATCTTCGAAACAAACATAGCTGTGAAATTGCTCATTTATATATTATTTCTGATGATAGCTCTAGGATTTATAAAATACATACCTTTCAGGCAATTTTTCGTCATTTTTAGGATTTTCAAATTTTTGTTAACTTGAAAAAAAAAACTTTTTTTTTTGAAAATATAATTTTTAATTAAGAGTTTTGAGAGTCGAACATGAGCCAACTTCCGTTTTGTAAATTGAGTGCATTTAAGAATCGATGAAAGAAGACTGTACAATGTTAAGTAGAATTAATAGTTTTATGTGGAGATAATACAGTTGATTTTTTTTGTGAAATTGTACATGCAAAATGTTACTTTTAAGTTATTGTAAAGTGTTTTAATTCTTTTACTTAAATTTATGGGGCATTTTAAACAACAATTTCTTAACAACTTTAAAATCATTATCATCAGAATACTGTTAATGATCCTCATTTATGGAGACATAAGTGGGGGCTGGAAATTTATCTTAGCTTAATTAAATTAAAGTTATACTAGATTAAAGATAATAAACAAAGGGTCTGGTAATTATGAATTTCAGTTAAGGAAAGTTATCTATGAATTTATTATTCAACTCAAACTCAGTGGCGCAACAGTTCATGAGGGCCAGGGCCTATTGTGCCCCTCCCAGTATACGTGACCATCAAGCGCTGAGGTACATGAGACGATATGTCCCGATCAGGTGGTCAGTTTGAAGAGAGACCCCTACTGTTTAAGTCCCCAAGTAAGCTTGGTACTAATTTATCGACCCACTGCAGTATGGATGAAAGGCTGAGTCGACCTTGCCCAGCCCAGCAATAGGACCCGGACCTGTAGTGTGAAAGCGCGATACGCTACTAGTCGCCTACTGGGCCTTTTGAATTCATTATTAGTTTTCAAATATTTTATACAGCTAAGGTCATAGAAGACATAGACAGAAGAAGACACACACACAGAAGGAATTATATTACTTATCTTCTAATAAGGTTTCCCTATTTTTCTCTATTCTTAGAAGTCATTTTTTCAAGAAACATAAATACTATTGACTAAAAATTGTAAATTGTTTTTAAGGACAAATTATTTCTTAACACTTAGGTCAAAACTAATTATTTATAGTATTTATTTAGATTACAAATATCAAATAATTTCAGAAATTGTTGTACGTGGCAACATAAAGAATTCAAATACTATCATAAATGCAGATAGTATCAAAATATGTGACTATAAAATTTCCAGTACAGCTGCCTAATAATATTAATTTACCTACAAACAAAAAATAAAAAATGTAAGAAATATTTTAAAAGCAAAAGGATATTTTTCACAAAACATGAATTTGTGCATACCCTATTCTGTTCCTTTTCACACTTGATGACTAAGAATAAGGTGTGGAGCCTTTTAAAGCTGAAGAAAAGTCAATTAAGTTTGTATGTAATTAATGTGTGGTCACTCCAATGTTATTTAAAATTAATTTAAGTTGCAATCAAGAACTTTTGTTAAACATCCTCTCATAACAGTTTTCTATTTTTTAATTCCTACTATTAGCTCAACTCTCTCTATATATTTATTTATTTATCTTTGTGGAATTTTCAATCGTTAATAAAATACATTTTAAAGCGCTCAATTGAGCTGAAGTTTTATATACATCATTATTTTGGATGACAATACAGTAATTTAATTATAATTCATAAATAATTATTCAAAGAATTACAAATACAGTTACATTGCCATCATTTTTGGCGACTTAGCGACTCTTTTGGCGACTTGTGTCAAAACATGAAAAAGGGTTTTTTTTCCCCTCATATTTTAAAGCGCTCTTTTGAGCTGCAATTTTCTATACACTATTGTTTTGGGTAAAAATACAATAATTTAATTATAATGAATTAAAATTAATTGACTGAAACCAATTATTTAAAGAATTACAAATACAACCTCGTTGGTTTCATTTTTTAGATTTGGGAAAAACAAAAGACGTTCCCCCGTTTTAAACATTCGTTGAACTGAAATTTTATATACACGATTGTTTCGGATGACAATACAAACAATGATAATTAAAAATTATTACCCTTAATGTTTGATTCTGTCATTAATATACATATTTATATTACTTGTAACTATTTAAAAAAAAGTAGCTAAAAAAAAAATTTTTCTTTGTTGATCTAAGTAGGAATTGACTTAATTTTTATTTTTTTTTATATTACTTGTTTTAAGATTTTTCTGTCTTGCATATGGCCACGATATTCAAGTAGTCACGGTTGCTATTTCGTGACAGGCGTTATCAAGTCGTGAATTTGAAACCTAGTGCCACTGAAGACTGGCGTGTGGTAGCAAGGCCTTGGTGGTAGTTTGGAGAAGGGATGCCATCACTTATCGTCCTCTTGACCAAGATTCAAAATTACGAGGTTCATCGTCAGTAGTCTTCGAGTTTCTTTATAGTCCGACCGTAAATAAAACACTCTTTCACTCCTGATCCAGACTTTCACGGTTGGTCTTGAGGTTCACAAATCCCCCCTTTCAAACTTATTAAACAATAAGCATTTTTAATTAAAAGCATTTTAACTAAATTTTTATTAATAAAAATTTTTGGTTTTGAATTCTCACAAACGGTACTTCTTTTTAAAAACTTTTCACCGTTATATGAAAGTATTTTTTGATATAGAAAAAGTTATAGCTATTGGAACTGTGAGAACCTTGTTTATATATATAGTTTTTTTTTTTACGTCATTAGAAATCTTACCGCAATGTTTTAATCATACTCATTATATACATCAAAGCAACACGAGATTTATATTAAACTCACGGAAATTCAAAATGAAATGGGTTGCGTAAACACGTATTAAAAAGATAATGTACTCATTCAACATTTGAAAAGTTGAAAGCAATGGAATGATTCAGTTTGAATTTGGAGGAGAAAGTTTTGGCCTTCGTTGAGTAAAATTGCTAGCAAGGAACTGCCAAGACGAATGACGTTAGCGGTAAAGAATACGTATCCCATTGTTGCAACTACTTGGCCTAAAATTAAGTTGTTTTCTCCCACGATAGAAAAAAATTACTTTTTGAAAAGTTCACATGAATTCAAGATCTGTTCAGGGTCAATTTCTCTTTTGAAACTATGAATGGATGAAAAAAGGATTTTTGTTGTGCAAAAAATATCTGGATTTGATTTTTGATATTGATAATGAAATATGATGATTAAAGGGATATATTTCTTTGGTTATTTTAGGAAAAGTGATTTGTAACAACGTTATTTTGTAGAATTTTATACATTATTAAAAACACTAACAATTAATGTTAGAAATTCCTCACAAGGAGGAAAAATCTTTACAGAAAGGCAATATATATAATTGCTGGTAGATGGATATATAGAAAATAATAACTACTAATTATTTGTGAGGGGATTAATTTTAATTTATTACCATATTTTATTCATAAATGTATTACTATAAAACACAAGGCAAATATCAGAATCTTATTTACTATACATACATGTATAATGTGAGGAGAGAGGGAGCCATGATTAAATTTACGGGTGCTTTAAAGGTATAGCGGTCAATATCGCTGGAAATTTGCGTGCGTGCCATTGAGGAATCTAGTTCAACCTTACATACTTTGGTTAGTTATTTGATGCGTTTTCAGGAAGATAAGAGTTCACAGATTCAAGGATTATAGGTGTATCTGTATCTGCAGTAATTTCTGCAATATAGATACACCTATACTGCAGATACAGATACAGATACTGCAGCAGAGAAGATACACATCTATAATAATACTGAGTACGACGATCATGAATACAGGAGTGAATGTCTTCATGAGGTATTTTCAAACGAATTCTAGTTCTGCGTACAACAGCATAAAATATTTATCCAATGTGTGGAGGCACTAAAGAGAATGAATGCTTCCAGCTTGTACTCATCATCATCATAGAGTCCAGTGTCTGGAATGACAGTATGGATATGTCATTGAGGAATATCTTGTTCACCTTATGTTCAAATAGATATTACTTTGAACAGCCACCAATGAGTTAATATTGATGTCTTATCTTCAAACCTCCGTGATGCTGCAACAAGATTATACGTGATTGCATGTTGCTCGGATATAAAGGGGGTTCGACTGTTGCCCTGTCTAGTATGTTCTCCAAACATTGAAGGTTTATCCATTGTCCATTTGTGGCAGGTTCCCAAAGCCCGGATAAGCTGGAAAACCCAAAATTTTCCCTTGGAAAACCCCAGGCAAAAGGGGGCCTTGATCTTCGCGTCCGGGTTTAAACCCGGGCTTAATGACCTTAAACTGGCTCTGTCTCCAAATCATGTTCTTCGTCATTGAAAACAACCGGTTATCTTGCTGAGACAATTTCCCTTTTCTCCCTGCGTTGATAACTTTGGCTTGAGTTGGTTAACGAAATGAAAAACCTTCACTTGGGCCCAACCTTAAAATTTTTGCGCCAAGTGGCCAGCAAAAGTCTCTCTAAACCCCTAAAATACCTCTTAATTAACCTGTTTATTGTATATGTGCATATGTACAATAAATTTTTTCTATTTGCATTCCTGCCTGATATAGCATTTTAACATGTTTGGAGGTTATATTTTGCCTAGCACTTTGTATGGATCTTTTGGGCCCATTGATTTTAAATTCACATGGCTATCATGGGATCACGATCATTAATTACACTGTCCTGGTACACCATGACCTTGCCGTTGTCAAATTCTCCTTTTTTACACATGTTATAAAAAAAAAAAATTGTCCGGATGATACTTTCGGACGAGTACCCCGCTATTCTATATTCCCTTTTATACAGACTATAAGTTGACGGTGCTCCTTTTTGCGTTGTTCAAATACACCGAAATTCTAATGATTTGTATATCCTAGGCAGTGTATACAATAGAGTATGCAAGTAACTTGTATGCAAAAAATGGACCTTTGTTGAATGTCGTCTTCATGATGTAACAATTTTAATGGATTTTTGTGTGTACGTACGTATACATAAATGAAAATGAATCAAATACTACTTCTAGGATATCTTTATTTAGAAAATTATATAATTTTTAATATTGTATAAAATGCAAAAAACTCCTTGTCGCCTTACTTGGTATAATTAGGAGATTTTTTTTAAGTTGCTATTATACTGACGATTTTTTAATATTCTAAATGTAACAAAATAGTTAAAAAAATTAAAATTTAAACTTTAATTAAAAAATTTTAATAAAAAAAAATTAAAGTTTTTTTTTGGAAAAAATAGATTTAATTTTAAAATTTGAAAATATATTATTGAACCCCATTTATTATTTTTAAAAAAGACGGAATCAAAAAAATATTTCATGGATCGTTTTATTATTAGATTTCTTACAATCCAAAAAGAAAAGTAAGAACTTTATGTATTACTTCTTAAGCTTGTATAAAAAAAGGTACCATTTGCAGCTTCTAATTATTCACAATAGTTGGCTTTTTTCTCTTGTGTATTCAGTTATATTTAGTGCATTGAATAAAAACTTTTTTTTAAAAAAAAGGCATTTAATATATATAATAATATATTGCCATATGATTTAGTTAAAAATGTCACAGTTTTTGATATTTTTAAATCTATATCAATATATCAAATGCACAAACTAAATAAATGACCTATGTAAAAATATATTTCTTTTAATCTCATTTTTTTGTATTTTAAGTTTTTAAAATACAATTTTGAGGTTTTTGACTACAATAACTATTACAAATGCAAATTTGGAGCCTTGAAAAAAATTCTCAAACTCGAGAACAAAACCCAGAAACGAGTTCGAAACGCATACCAGTAAAATACGCCAATCACGATTATTTCATTTGATGTCTTCTTGAAAAAGGGGAAGACAAAGTAACATCAGAGTTAATACAAAATCCAGGTTAAGCATTCATTGGGTATGTTAGGATAAAGCAAGTTTCCTTAGTCCAACCAACCACTATCTTGCATACTTTTGAAAGAGAATAGTGTATGCAAATGTTCAGGTTGCGGAGGTTAATGTTATAGCATTGTTCACAAAATGATCTCAATTTCATTATTTAAATGTTGTAAGACAACAAGCATGTTAATGTAGCCCTAAATGACTAAGAGGTTTATATTATAATGAGATTGCCAGCTATATGATATACCTTTTAAAATAAGCAAATCTGTATTATATTTTCAACATTACATAAACCATTCTGAAGTTCTGTAATTAGGCTAAATATATTTTTTTTCAAAGCGCGTGTCAGCATAACAGAAGTAACAGAATATATAAATTTTAACGGAATATTTCAAATAATATTTTAAATCAGTTTTAAAGAAATTTCTCCAAATTAAACAATTATTTTTTAACATCTTTAGCGGAATTTTTTTTTTGTTACTTCAATACGAGGAACAGAAGTAGTTGTATATCTAAATTCAGCTTCTTTTTTATCAATGAATTGCATAGGTAATTAATATGTACTCAAAATATCACTTATTCATAAAATCTGATATATTTCTTACTGTAATTAACTTTTAAAAAACGACGGGTTCATTTTAAGAAAAAACTCATCTTCTGGACAGGATTAGAACAGGACCTTCCCCCTTTATTTTTTGTCAATGATTGACTATACCATACGGGGTCAAACAATGACAATGAATAATGGGAACTTTGCTGTTAAGAAAGCAAGAGAAAAAGAAAACAATTGATATCCCCTTCCCCCGTCCTATTCGTCTGAAAACAGAAGTTGAGTGATTGACGCTTAAGTGTTTTGACAGACAATAACATGACCAACATTAGTTTTGACACGCTGCTCGGAAAGCAGTTAAAAAAAAAAAGAAAAACCTTTTGATTGATTTTTGAATCAAGCCCATCCTTTAAGAGTTTTTTGTTTGAAATATCAACTGGCCATCCTGTAAAGGTTAAGATTTCAAATACTAAGTATTACTTCCTTATTTAATTTTAAACCTTTCGTTTAATTATAAACTATGCTATGTTTTTGATTATGAAATAACAAAATCTCAAACAACCAATTATTATTTTTTTTAACTTCTTTTGACCCCATAATTTAATTGTGTGTCGCCAAAGTTTAATTATACATGTAATTTTAAGTGCGTTATAGAATAAAAAGAGATGGAAAAATACACCGCTCTACAACTACAGAACAGGGGTTCAAATGGATTCCGCAAGTTAAGCTAGTTTAGAACAGGGTGGCCATTTTTAAGAAAGAATTATTTGATGAAAAAATTGGATTCCAAAAAAAAAGCATGAAAAAGGGGAAAAAATGCTACTTATAGGCTATTATGGGATTTTTACACAAGCCCGATTTTAATGCAAGTCTATGAATTTTAATGTAAGTCTATGTATACATATAGTCGAAATTTAAAAATATAATAAATAAGACAAAAGTACTAACTTAGGTTAAGCATAAAGTAAAAATAAATTATTATTTAGAATTAAATTATTCAATTAAATATACTCCATACTTAATGGGGCTTTTGAATTTCTAATTTTTTTACTAAGTCATCTATATTAGGATTACCTGTTGAAGATGCCTACAAAATTAGGTTACTTTAAGTGCACATCAGCTAGTTTTGAGTTATATTTATTTTACTATACTCATAACTGAAAAAATTTATTCACAAGCATATTTGGATCCAAAGTTTGAGGTTTTTGTCCGAGATAAGACTATTTCAATAAAATTGTAAATAATTATTATTTATTATTATCTTTTCAAAATTTTTAATTTTTCAGTAAATCTTCGCGTGCCACTGTTACAACTCCTCTATGCCACACTGTGGTACGCGTGCCACGGGTTAACCACTCCTGGTCTAGAAGAAGCTTTGGCTCAGTTCTCACTTTGGCATGATGTGAAAGCTTGGAAAGAGGATTTGTCATTTAAGGTGTCATCCTTGTCACTTGAAATGTAGTTCCTTCACCAATTGCCCTCGCACTGATTTAGAATTCGATGTTAACCCTTTAGCGGGCAGTGGCTAATACGTTGTGGCAGTGTGATATCTATATGAACTAGTATCAACATCACGCGAAGACGATCGTTTTGGCGTGATGGATAAAGTACTCGCGTACAGAACGGAAGGTGCTCAGAACGAACCTTCTTCCTTCATTGGTGACCCGAACGTGATATGAACACGTGCCGCAGCGGTATTGCCGGGACGGTAATGTTCTGCTACAGGCAATAATAAAACCTGGATGTTGAAGGCGGCGTTGAAACGAACTGGAAAAGTGCTGGTGAAACAGATGCTGGTAAGACTATTGGAAGTCCCGGGGCGTAGATGCTGGTGAAGCTATTGGAATTGGAGAGACTGTCGGAGTTAGATCATTTCTCTGCTTTGGTGTCGCTCTCTGGCTATTCTCGCGATTCCAGGGTCTCTTTTGAGGTGAAACACGTCCCGCCCACGAAAGTGACACGTGATGAGTAGTCACTTCTGTTTGGACGCATTTGGTGGAACCATTCTTCTATTGGTCCAAGTCCCTTTCGCACGGTGTACTTTGAAACCGGCGGCTGTCGTGGGAACTGCATCGGCATCTTACTGTCGGCTAGATCAAGGGAGATCAGAGGTTGACTTCCCTTAGGACATCAGCCCCGGGGTGTCCACCCTGGGATCTTTCCCACGAGAAACTACATGACCGTTGAAACGTCACTCGTTCTCGACGGGAAATGGGTCTTTGGTGAATACCGCCGCAACGTCTAGCCACATATTAAAAATTTATTTCTTAGAGCGGGTATTAGATATTTAGTCTGTCTATATGTGTTAATTGAAGCTAAAACGCATAAAAATTAATACAGATGGCAGCACGATACCTTTTTTTGTGCATTTCATGTCCTCTGATGGGTAGTTAAAAACAGCTGTTCTCGGTGTAAATCTACAAATTGTATTTTGATTACTATAAATAAAATTTCTGATCTTTGAAAAAAATTTCGACATGTCTTAAGTATACTTTTCTCTCATCTGAATGAATTAAGAAATTGCACAATTAAAAAAAAGGTTTTATTTAGGTTTTTGGAAAGCTTTTATATGTGGATAGAGGCTCTATCCACTGCCCACCTAGAACAGAAAAATGACCTTGAAATTTTCGCTTTTCCTGTACTCGAGAGAGAGCATTTAGAATCACGTGAGAATGTTGGAGGTAGGAAATATAAACAAATTTTGTTTACAACATATGGTACAAGATTCTCGTATTCAAAAATCTTCCATTACAGCTTTCCTGCTAGGAGAAAACGTTTGCATATTATTAAGTTCCACAGTAAATAGCTCATCAAATTTGGGAAATAACTAATTTAAATTCTCCAAAATATTACTTTATTTCTAAATTTTCTTACTAAAATTAAATAAAATATAAAATGTGGATATATACCAAGTTCAATGTATATTCTAAGTATTCTATATATTTTCTAAGTAAGTATTCTATGTTGTACAATTATTCTATTATTATTAAATTACACTTATACTTTGTATTTAATTGTTATTGAAATAGTTATTACAATAGTAATTACATAAATGTCAATTTTCTATAAAAAAAATTATCGTAATATGATTCATTATTTCTGTCCAGAAAAATAAGTTAAATGTCCTAAATGCGCAGTGGCTATAACGTCTAGCCACATCACCCAGGGAAAAACCCACGATTAGATATTTTTTGTGTGACTTAATAATGTTTATAGAGGATGAGAACATTACATTTATCAAGTACTTTATCACAGAAAATTGTATTTTAGCTGTGTGCCCGTTAAAGGGTTAATGAAAAATCAAAACATTTCTTGAAAGAACTCAACCCTTACTCTTATAACTTCCACATCTCTTTTCGAGAGAATTTTAGGATTCATCTGCACTCAAAAAAAGAAATCCCCTTTATTCCTCATGAAAAACTTCAACTAAATAAGTCTTGAAAGCATGACTGTTCCAGAATAGACATTGCTCAATCAACCAAGTAACTACAAGCCACTTTTTCCAGATTTTATTTTAAAAGAAGCTGATTTAGATTTCCCACATGGAATTTACGGGACAAAATCCTCTACAAAAAATGCATTACTGATGCTTCGAAATTTAATTGAAATATAGACCTTTAAATGATATACTCAGGGGCGTAGCTACCACCGTATCAATGATACAGCCCCCTGTACAGGGGCCTCAACATGCATTCGTAAGAAATCGTTAATTGTTAAGGGGCCCCCAAAAAGAACCGCCGAGAAATTTTGATACAGGGCCCACTCAAGACCAGCTACTCCAGTGAATATACTGAATTCCACTGTGAGAATGTACAAGATTCACATTCTCAAATTATAATACTAAAAATTAAATTCAATGCACGTTTTGAAAGTTTAAACAATTTGAGTAACATATTTCTCTTGAATAATTTCTTCATAAAATGAACTAGGTGTTGATTATTAGAAAGGATAAAATTGGCTAATATACCACCTACTTGTTAATTGTGTGACCTATAACGAGGTATTAAGTAATTAGAACATTCGAAACAAATCTATTTAACGAGGTAATAAAAATAATTGAATGACTGAGTCGACATTTCTATCTATTTCTACAAGTATATCACACTGGCCTCAATATTATTTTGTAACCACCTAAATTAACTGTTGATTTTTTAATTGACACAGTTTTGACTAATCTAATTTCAAAAGACTAAAATTACTAAGAGAATTAATCAAAAACTGATAATTATTTGACATAGCCCTTTATATATATATTTGTAGTATTTTAAAAAACATTATAATTTTCTAGATTTATAGTTAAGAAAAAATACCGTTCAACTTCAGTAATCAGTTCTAATCTGTTTCCGTATTTTTAATTAATGATTTATCCCCCCCCTCTTATCCTCATTAAGAGATAAATCTGAACTGTCAGTTTGATATAAAAATGTAGTCAGCCTTTTCTAGCATTAAACTTGATGCTCTATTGGAAAGTTGGTCAGTCTGTAAGCGGCTTAAATATATGCATGTTTGCTTGTAACGTAAATTTTCAGTCTGGTAAAAAAAAATGTAAATAAATTTCATTTCATTTCCAGTTTTTAACTTAAAAATCCATACACACTAAAAAGCGATAATAGTTTTTATATCTCTGATACTTTTTAAAATTTTATATATTTCACATAACATTAACATACATTTTAGACATGTCCACATTTGTCCTGTTTTTTGTATTGTATGAGTATATTGAAATCAATAAGAGATTTTTGTTGCTAGATCCTTAAAAAAATATAGAAACCATTTAATTTTCGTGTGGGGGAAGGGGGGGTATTTTTCAGTTTATAATTTCTTTACAACAAGAACTAGGAGTTGTTAATTAGAAAAGACAAAATATTATTCAGAATTTCACATGTTTAATATTTGTGAGGCAGAGAATACTATATTAGGTAATTAAAACATTCGTGTAACGTTTCTATTTAATTAAAGAACAATAATTATTGAATGCCTGAGTAGATATTTTTTTCTATTTCTTAAGACAATTTCTTTATACTCAAACTAATATGAACCTCAATATTAATTTGTGATTACTTATACTTTTACACACTATATTTAATATACTTTTACTCGTACTTTATTACTTTACTTATAGTTTATACTTAATTAGATTTTAGAGAGATTAATTTACAAAAGCTTAATTGGGAATCCAAATTTCTTCAGCGATAAATATCCGAAACAACGATTGTTATAAAAACACTTCCATGAACAAAGACTTTTTATGAGGAAAAAGAGTAGTTAAAATAAATAAATTTTAAATTACAACACAATTTCACCAGATAAAATACTAAAACTAGAGAATAAAACATCAAATCTTTTTTCCTTATAAAAAAAATTCAATCATTAGTAAAATATATTTGCAGTGAATAAAATGATAACCACATTTCATTATCGTATGCTGAATACTATTTTAAAGAATTTGTTTCTTTATGTGTGTGTGTTCTTAACAAAAAGAATTTACCAAATCAATTTAGAATGCGTCCATTTTTGTAAGAATTCTTATCAAAAAATGTCAAAACACTCAAATATTATAGAATTTAATAATAAAATACGCCAAATTTAAAGTTAGCAAAAATAAAACTGAAGCATACTTTTTTTTTGCATCATTTTTGTCCCTTAGCTTTGAAATCCAAACGCAGAAAAAAAAAAGAAAAGAAAGCAATTGCCAATCTTTTCTTATGCGAAATAAACTTGCGCTCGTGGCGCCATCTAGGATGAAAATCAGCATAAATAAAAATTGCATTTTTTAAAAAATAGTATTAGAATTCGCTATCTCAAGCTATGATTATAGTTGAAGGTAATTCATCAAAACGGCCGATATAACTGAAGACTTTAACTTTTATTTCTTGAAAATTTTAAATGTAAAAATTTATAACATTTATTTACTGTATAAACATTTTTTAACATGAGCTTAATAATAGATGGCGCCACAAATCCATAAAATTGCAGTTCAGTGATGTAAAAAAAATTTACCATACACAAACAATTGTGTGGTACAATTGTACACTGTGGTACAAACAATTGTACCACAGTGGATTTTACCATACACAAACAATTTAACTAACACACGCACACACACACACACACAAACTGTTTTAAATAAAACCCCAAAAAAATTCTCAGGAATTTAAAATTTGCCATATGGAGATTTCACTATCATGAAAAATAACGGAAATTAAATATGGACATAAACTAAAATTTTGTGAATACAAATTTAAAATTATTTGTCCAAATATAGAATGTATTTCAAATAAATTTACAATAGCACAATAAATATGATTTGCAAATATATTTCAAAATTGCAACATTCGTCATAGCTATTTGTTCATTAATGAGTACAAATGATTTTAAAAAATATTTTAAACAAAAATTTTAGTTTTCAAACTATTAACTTTTAATTAGTTAAACTTATTAAGGACATAATTAGATATTTTCTTTGAGTTTTAATTGAATATAATCCTGATTAATTTATTTCTATGTATATTAAAATATCTAAGCTTGGAATTAAAGGAATATTATGAAAAAGGGGCGTATTTTCCTTTCCAAGACAATGAAATGTACAAACTTTTTTCAAAGTAACAATGCTTAATTAATTCACTATAAAATATAGATCCTTCCAGTTGCGTATTATATAATGATGTTTGGTTTCCGGGAAATATATTTTTATTCCCGCAATGGAGGAATGATTTTCATGCATGTTGTTTCAATCATACTTATACTTAAAAAAAAAGAAAAGCTATATTTGAAATATGTAGATAACAAAGCGAAAACGATACGGTACAAAAGTTAAATTCATTTATAAATGTCAATTGAAATGAAAAATGTAAAAGTTTATTCTGGAAAAAAATTGTTGATGGATGAAAATATATACATAATATAGAGAAGAAAAATTGTATTCTTTTAATGAAGAAAAAGCTAAAAGAGTTTGTCAAGGAATTCAAGAACAAATTTACACTAAAATGAAATGGTACAGAATAAAATTTAGTTAAAATTGTAAAAATGACTAAACACAAATATGCGTAAATAACTCTTCCAAAATATATATCAAATTTTTAGAAATATTCCTTCATATCACTGCTTTCTTAACCAGTTCTGCGATTGACGAGTATACTCGTCATGAGAAAAAAGTAGTAACCATTGGTTATTTAAAACGTAACTTTTGCGAAAAACAAAACATATTCTCAAATTTCAAGATGATTAGAATATTGTGAGGCTGGCCGGAATAAAACAAATAAATCAAAACCATAAAAGTTTAAGATGAAATGTGTCCCCGTATGCACCACTTAAAACAGCGTATAAGTTCGTTATTTATGTGCGATCATCAAATTAAATGGGCAGGTCACATTGTCAGAATGGACGAAGACCGCACCACTAAAAAAAGTCTTCAATGCCCACCAATTGGCACACGAAGAAAGGGCATGCCAAATCTTAGATGCATTGATGGCCTAGAAAACGATCTCCTAGTTTTGAAAACTAAGAACTGGAGAACACTAGCAGACAGAAGGCTGGCCTGGAAAAGACTTCTTGAGGAGGACAAGGCCCACCCTGGGCTGTCGAGCCACTGAGGAAGGAAGGATTAATGTGTTTTAGATGTTAACCTAAAGGTTTGATTGACTGATTGATTATTAATGTCACACTGTTTAGCTACACGAGGGCTTTTGGCGACGGACCACGTAATTTTTAACCATGGTCAAGTGACGTGGACGACACCTGAGCTGGCACCCCTCTCCAACTACCACACCAACGGGAGGACGTTTCCCTCGACAGATTTAACGTGCATCGCTGCCCCCAACGGCGGGCTTAGGGGGTAGTTAGCCTAAAGGAGGCAGAGGCAAAAGTCAAAAAGTTGATTTTTTTCTGATTTTTTTTTTTTAAATTCTTACCTTTACATGTATTTAATTTTTCTTGCGTTTTTCGAGTAATACGTATGTACTATATGTTTATGTTAACCAAACAAAAAGTAGTACTAAAATTGGCAATTTTATAAAATAAACCCATCTTTTTGATCGAATATTTAAACAGCTTAACTTACTCTGGGATTGACGAGTATACTCGTGATCATTTGATTTCCGTGACACTTAAAATTGCTCACTCTCAAACGGGGGGCACCATAGTTAACTGGTTAAATATGTACCTACATACTACAAAAAAATTAAGACAAATATAATAATCTTTATCGGATAACTTAATAAAGACATCGATTGATTGATTAATTGATTATTAACGTTACTCTTAGAAGCAACGCGAGGTGATGAATGCCATAATTTTGAACGGCGGGTTCAAATGACGAGAAGAATTCCTGATCTGACACCTTACCCTCCAAACTTACACACTAAGACAATGCGAACCTCGTTAGATTTAACGTGTATCAGCTCTTCTATTTAGAGACACCAAGGTTTGAATTCCAGGACTCAAGGGGATGGTGGACCTTCACAATGACAAATTTCAGTCAAAATTACGACTTTGATTTTTTATACTAATAATATTCCTTACAACTCATAGAATAATTCTGTCAAAGAATTTTATTTTGATTAATAATTACTGAATTATTATTTTTCATTTTACTCAAATAAATGTTTAAAAGAGGCACTTTTCTCAGTTTGTAAATTTTCCCTTTTCATTGCTATGTAAAATGCTCCTTGCGTTTTAAATAACGTCATATCTTTTTTGAAATTTTCACAACTTATGAAAGATGATACAATACACAAATGTGTGCATTAGGTTTCTAAAAAGTTTAACGGATCAGATTTTGTGTTGTTTTGAATACCTTAAATGTGTGATGATTTGTGAAATATTTTATATTTTATAGAAAATTTATCTTTTTTTATCATCAAATTTTATTCTGAATTTAAAATCCATGCACAGATATATTTTTTGTAGTTCAACTTTGTATAAAACGAAAATTGTGCACATATCTTAAAAACTACTGAGCAAGGAACATTTTTAAAAATAATTTTAAAAATTTAATTTTTTAAACAAAAAATCAGTTTATAGTACTTTTTTTTAAAAAATTTTTAAATTATGAAATAAAATAATCATTTAATATATTGATTCCATTTTGAGCTAACTAAGCTAACAATTTAAGAAATTAGTTTTAATGGTTCACCGTTCTCTTAACAAAAACAATATCACCGTTTATAATGAAATTGAGCTTTTTTTCTAAAATGTTCTAAAAAAAGGCACATTTTTTATTGCATATAACTAAGCATAGTACTTAATAGAATACGAAAACGGAAGAATTTTATTTTAATTTTTAAAGTTTTCACACTATATTTTTTATTTTATAATTGTGGAACACAAAAAACTCTGATTGCTTAATTTTTATAAATACACTTTGCATGCAGTGAAGAATGCTTTATATAACTTAAAAGAATTTCTCTCACACTTACAAAGAAATTTCATGTTCGTACCTCTTTTTTAAACGGATGAGGATTTTGTGTGTTTGCGCATATATATATGCACACCCAATTTAAAGCATGGTGTAATACTAAGTTTTACATTGCAGTAAGGACAGAGATAATATCGACTTTTTTGGATTGTCTTTCCATTTCATTTCTTCCCAAGCAACAAATTGAACATTGCCTTGCCAATTCCTCTTCTTTATCGAATATTTTCAAGAATCTAAATTCCTGTCTTCAAAGAAATGTTCCCACCTTCACCACAAAATATATCCCGGAGGAAAAGTATTTCAGTAGCATGGACAAACTTCATCACTTAAAAACATTGGCACTAATGATTTCACTAGAAGAATTAAAAATATGTAAATCAAAGATAGAAAAAAAAATATCCGTGCCCGTATAGCAAACCGGTTGTGGCCAGCTTTCGTCTTAGGTTGTACGGCAAACCAGTGAAAAGGTTAAAAATAATCTTTAATGTAAACTAGCGAAACAAGATTTCCATTTCAGGAATAAATATTTCTTTAAAAAAAAGTACATTACTTACCAAAAGAAATAGCCAGATGTCTCATCCTACCTTATGTAACATCTTTTTGTTGCTACTTTACTTGAAATATAACCTGAAAAAAAAAATAATATTCATACCTTATTGATGGAATTGGTTTGCAAAAAATTATAAATCTTGCTGAGACAGCTAGCATAAGAAAATTTTGAAAACTTTCTTTTAAAATCATAAAAAATTGATGTTGAATATTTTGATACTATATTTATCCTCAATTTCTATTAAAAGCGTTTGTAGAAATGTTATTGCATCCTAATAATTATCATCAAGGCTTGAATATTGCTTTGAGTCACATTTTTGGAAGTAATTCTCATTAATTTCCTGTCATCTACAATTATTATTTTAGTGATATAAAGTTCGTGAATAAAAAAGAAGTACATTAGACGTTAATTACTCAAGAGTCAGGGTGTAACGTACACACCCGCAATCCCCGCATTGCGGGGGACTTCAGGATTCTAAGGGCCCAAAGCCTGAGTGACGCCAAGTTGCAATCCCTTGTAAAATCCGGCTTGGAGCCCAAAACCTTACTTTCCAGGGGGACCCTAATATTCTCGGTTACGCCACTGTCAAGAGTGTTTCTGAAATGTTAAAGCCCATTGCAGAAACGCACAAAAACATTATTTAGAGTATTTAAGTACACATGATTTCGTTTAGAACAGTGGTTCTTAAATAGTGGTCTACAGACAACTAGCAGGACTCATCATCTTTCCAGGGGTTTCATTTAATGATAAGATTTTCCTCATGTACAGACTTTGAAAGGCCTCTTGGAAAAATTGAAAGATGCGCCCTCCTAGACTAGATCACTTAATTGTCCTCAACGAAAAAACCCTTCTGGAATGTATTTCGATTAAAAATATTCAGCTTTTTTTATAGTTTACAGCAACATAGCCATTACTATAGCACAGTGGCGCACACAAGGAAAAAGGGTCCCTTCCCCAAAAAAGTTCTTGATTTTTTTTTTCAATTGATTATAATCCTTTGTAAATAGTACATAAAATTTAATTAAGTATTTGTTTTTAATAATTAATTTTGTATTAAATAATGCTAATTATTTACTCAATAATTAATTTTTCACTTTTTTTTGTTTCCGAAAACCGACATAATCAAAAGAATATGTAAGGTGACGTATTGCAGCATGATAGGAGAATGGTGGAACTTCGACTCTGGAACCCCCTCCCCCCTTCCTTGAAAAATTCCTTTATGTGCTAAAGATTAGTTGCAGAGGCAGTTTTAGAACTATTGTGGAACCTTTAAATCACTCATGTCAGGCTGATACATAAAGGGGGGAGGGGGTCGGCAGTTTAAGAATCGTAGGTTTTGAACTCTACAAGTAATAATGGTGAAGTGAATATGAAAGCACACAACACAGAAAAGATATCTTTTTTTGTCTTCAAATTAAACTGCATAAAATCTAGGACAGAGGTTACGCTGTTAGCACAGACGCTTTCAGCTCTCCAGATTTATGCCTCTACGTAAGATTAAAAAAAATTATTGTCTACTAAAAATGTGTCCTTTTCTCTCTTTCTTTTATAATTTCTTAATAAAAATATTTGCCTGTGTTTTTCAGAGAAATTATCCCTAACTTCTTGGGGATTAGTGGACAGCTATAAAACATCTGCTTAGGATAAAATATTTGATACGTGCCACAGTTTTCTTGAACCATTAAAAAAAAATACCATTAAAATTGGCGGTAAGCATAACTAGTTGCTATACTCACGAAGTAAGTCTTACAATCTTCCTTATTGCATCGACTTTAAATCTATAACTGTGAATACTAGTACTTATTAGTATAGTGATTTTATTTGTAATATTTAAATTTCTCCTAATATTATTCTTTCCTTTCCCTTTGCCTCAGTGGTGAAGGTTGGCTTACCCTAAAACTTGTTTAAACCTGCAATCTTGGTTCTTAAGGCCAGGAGTTTGTTATTGTACTACTGTGCCTAATATTTCCTATCTTGACTAGTTACATTTAGGTTTTATAGCTATTTGTATATATATCAGCAAAACTAAGCTTATTAGAATTTATTTTATCTAATATATCCTCATGTATTTAATAAAAATCAAAGAAACAAAAACAATCACAATAACTTAAAGAAATTTAATACAAAATACTCAAGTTTTTTGAAAATAAAACATACATTTATTATTTAATTTTGGGAAAATAATCTGATATTTTTCTTTGCATTGTCTTTTTCAGCATCAAATTGTTCGATGTCATCCATTTTGCTATTCATTTCACCATTAGAATGTGCCTCTAAATAACTGTGTATAAGTTCCATGATATTCCTCATTTTGGACGACTTGGGAACAGGAGCTACATCATTCATTTTATTTTCGTCGTCGAAATCTGCATCAATGATGTTTTCTTAGCTTTGAACAAAATGTCTTTGTTTGCCATAATTGAGGCTGAATACGCATTATCATCATGTACTGAAACGAATTCTTCCGATGATACAGTACGACAGTCCAATAATACAGAAATTTTCTCAAACTCTCCTCTGAAATCTCGCACGCACGGCTGATGTTTTAAGTATTTTGTTCATTTCTAGAAGAGAAATCTTTTCGTGTTAAGAGAAAAAAAAATGCATGAAAATACATAGTAGTTTCTCGGGACTGTTGTATTATTTCGTGTTAACCGATATTTCATCTTAAGCGTTTCGTGTTAAGCGAATTTCACTGTAATTTCTCAAGTATCACATTTTTTCTAATGTTAAACGCAAATACGTAATAAGGCATGTAAAAAAAAAGTTTATTATTCAAGCGTTTCATTGAAAAAAAATTTTTTTAGAGTACAATAATTTCGTTTTAAGGTGTAGATATATTATCTTAAACATGCTATTTAAACAAGAAAATTTAATAAAAATTCAACATCAGGCGTATTTATTTGGAAGTTACTATAACACCAATGCTTTTGTACTGAATATGTGGTAGGTTAACGTAATTAGATGGTGAAAAAATATATATACAATTTTTAATACGCTTTAAAATCTCATATGTAATTTGACTCCTTAATTTTCAAATCGTAAGACAGATAAAAAATTCTGTTTATCAAAAATGTTTATCCATTTTTATGAACATTTTTTGTGACTCTATTATAATAATTGTCTTGTGGTTGTACCGCTATAGACTTATAATTTAATCTTTAAATTTCCCCTTTTTCTTCGTGAATTATGATTTATTTTATAGATCAAGAAGTAGCATTACAGGATAAATAAAAAAATCATATATAAAAACATCGAGGATAGTAGTACTTGTCAGAATAGTTAAGAAAAATTGAGGGCATAAATTTTTTTATAATGTTTTTAAATAGTTTTTAAGGTAGATACTTGGAACCCGTGATTTTGGAAAATGGATAATTTTAATATTTAGTGTCATTTAGTTTAGAATACATGTTCAATTGTTTTGGAAAGTTGACAAAAATTTTTAAAATATTTTTTTTTGGGCCAAAAATTAAACTTAGAAAAATTTTTTTTTCCAAAATTTTTCCAAAAATGCTTCCATTATAATAATTTTTTTCCCTTTTTAATTCTAGACCTTTTTACAGAGGCTCAACTAGAATTTTTGAAATATATAACTTAGGGGGTTTTTCCTTTTTTCGAAAACGGGGGGTTTTAAAAAAAAGCGCCATGTTTCGGGGGGTTGCTCTGTAAGGGAAACAAAATCATAGTTGACCTCATACAGAGGTTCTTTATAAACAGGAAAAATTTTAAATAATAAACTTTTTTCCAAAGGAAACAAAAAAAAGTTTTTCAAAAACCAAAAAATATTAATTTAAATAATTTTTTTTGTCAAATTCCCAAAACAATTTTATACATGTAGTAAAACAAAAGTACACTAATCAAAAAATTTCCCCTTTTTAAAACACGGTTCCGAAAGTAGTCGGATATCTTAAAGCAAAAAGGAAAATTCTACAGTTGATACAAAGAAAAAGCATATCGTAAGTTGCTTATAGATTTTAAGAAACCTATGAAACATAAATATTACATAAGACGAGTTAATGTACAGAATAAACCAAAAATAGAGAATTATTTAGGATTTTTATTATTTAGGAATACGCAAAATGTTTTTTTTCCTAACGGGCTGCATATTAGCTACAAAGTCTTTGTAGACACGGCAAGTCCTCAAATGGGGACCATTTAGGGGGAACCCTTTTTAGACTCGCTACTAAATTTGGATGCTTGAATTAATTTAAATCAAGCTCTCATTGGATGCTAAATATTGCCGTGATTTAATTTGCCGGAGAAGAACCAAATTGATACCAAAAGGGTCTTTTAATTATATATTCAAAGAGATGTGCCTACCATTTTCACATCCGGAAAAACTATGACTAGTCGGGGAAACCACAAAAGCTTACGAAACGGGCACTGAAGCCACTGAAGCTGTAAAATGTACGTGGACGTATTTTTTCGTTAGAATTTATATTAATATCGTTCAAGCTGTACGATATTACTAGTGTTTGGTGTAGACATATTTTTAAAGTAAAAAGTATAATATCTCATTTTTTAGGTAATTTATGAGGCTTAGAGCAATTTCAAAAAGTATTTTATCCACTTAATGGCATTGAGATTAATTTGTAACAACTAAACGGACTTTTTATGACCATTAACTCGTTTGAGGTAGCTGAGTGGCTATGAGTAAAAACATACCACCGGAATTGTTTCAATTAAGTCGTTGGTTTGAGTTCTAGTTAATTAAAGACCTGCCGTGAGGGGAGCTGATGTACGCGTTAAATTCATGTCTCTACGTGGAAATTTGGAGTTCGCTGTGGTGCGCAGTGACGTCTTATGACTTCTTGTAGCCTTACGCAAAAGCAGGTTCCCCCTGCAACACTTTAAAGTAGACAGTATAAAGCATTAATCGTCAAATACTCACACAAATAGCAATCCGTAACAAATAAATATGCGTGTCTCACAACCTAGGCACAAACTGACTACCTCCTTTCGACTAAATGAATGGTAACCAGTGGGCACAAAGGGGGGTCCTGGGTCCGGGCCCCCCAAAACCCATGATTTTTTTTAAATTTATTATAAATTTTGATATAAAACGTAAATTTAATTAAATATTTGTTTTTAATGATTAATTTTTTAAATTAATACTAATTTTTTATTTTAATAATTTGTTTTTACGTTTTTGATCCCCCCAAAGGACAAAAAACTAACGGAGCATGATACAAGAATGGTGGACTTTCGACCTGGGCCCCCGTTTTGGGAAAAATTCTGTGTGGTTTCGGTGGTTACAGTGTATGTGGTAGGCCTAGGCACAGGCACGACATAATAATGCAATGTTGCTCCTGATGTCAGTAGGCATATAGTTCAAAATTCCCAGTTTTTTGGGGAATATGTTCTTGAATAACATTTGACAATTAGAATAATTCAGGTCATGATCTTACTGAAGTTGAGTCAAGTAAGAGAGAACCTCTTTCCCCCCGGCAGAGGCCCTGGATCAAGTCCAGTTGGTTAATGCCTTACGATGTCCTTGGTGGTGCGTTCTGTATATGAAAATATTTTTTTTTTAAGTAACTGGATTAAGAACATTTTGCACAATTCCGTATATTGGATACGAAATGTTTCTTTAATAACGATATGAAACAGTATTATAAAATAAACTTTGGAATTATTATCACTTTAGCCAATGTGTGTGTGAAAATGTATATTTTACTTACAATAAGAACTTCAATAAGTAATACTGACTTTTCTAATTAGCAGGCTATTTTATATATTTTTTTATTATTGAAAACAATTACAAAATCCCCGTGCACCACAAAGTATCACACGGGGCTTCCAGAAGTAAGTATTAATCACACATTACAAAGAAAAGAAGGAAAAAATTGGAGGTTATGAAGTAAATATAAACACACATTACAAAGGAAAGAAAAAAAGCCATGAATGATTACAAATATTTACAACAAATTCACAGAACATTTTAAAAGTTCTTCTGGTGGAAAGAATTTGGTGATAATGCGGAGGCCAGTTTATATTAAATCCCTTGAAAGCTAGTCTTATGACCTTTCTCTCTCGGACGTACTTGGAATATAAAAGGAGCATATGTTCTGCATTTTCCTCACTACCAATATTACAATCACAGGAACATGACGGAACTAAATTAAATTTGTTCAAGTAGCTTTTAAAGTTTACATGACCAGTGAGAAATTGGGTTATTTGTGGTAATTAGTATAAAAATGATGAGATATGACAGTCTCTTATTAATGGTTGAAAAAAATTTCGCTGTTAAGCTCTCTTTATTTGAAATGAGACGTTCTTGGTTCCAAGACTTAAACCATTCTTTCTTTCATAATCTTCTTGTTAAATAATTTAGGACTGTTTTATATTAACATATTTTTTACATATATATATTTTAAGTCTAATGTAGCATTTAACTGCAGGCACTAAGAGAAAAAAATACTTTGTAAATCATTTGTAAAAAAAAATACAAATATTAATATTCTTATGCATTGAAAAACGTAATTCAATTCCTCCTTTTTCATTGGGGACTATAATTAATCTATTTGATATTTTGTAAAAATGGTTCAAGCCCATATTGTTACACAAAGCCTTATACCGGCCGAGTGAAACATTTTTTTAAAAAGCTATGGGTTCGCCTTGATACTCCATAACCCAAAATACTTATTAAAACTCAATCACAATTAAAAATCGCTTAATCTTCAGACCGTCGTCTTCACCCATGGCAATCTTTTTCGAAAAAGAATTCAACTGGAAATAAAAACGAAATGAAAAAAGTAAGAAGACGACGAAAGGAGGAGAAGAATAAGAAAGAAAACTTTAAAAATAAATAAATAAATAAATGTGAGTATGTCTCTCCCTCCCGATTTTTCAATAACGAAATTTCAATCGCTCTCTCCAGACGAAAAGCACGACTCGTCGGGTAATTACCTGCAAAAATTTCCTCCTTCTCTCATCGATTTCTTGAATCCGCAGACCAATGACGAATCCAGAAAGAGGAATTCTGAAATTCTTGGCCTTTTTCCAAAGCATTCCTTCCGATTAACATACTGGAATCTCGGTTTTCGAATACTCTGGGGGTTTTCTCCACCCCTTACCCTCCAAGAATTGATTGCCACGTCGACAGATCGGGGGATGTAGCTCCTTTTTTCTTCTCTTGGTGAGGGATTTGACAATCAGGAATTGTGTGTGTGTATGTAGCAGATGTAATTAAGCGTTGGAGACAATCACGATATAATGAACAAATTGTCGAGTTAATACGTTCTTGTTGACACTGAAGGTCTCGGGACGAATTTATCTTCCGAGAAAACAATTAAGGAAAAAGGAGTTTCTGCTGAGATGGCAGGAGATGCTTTTAATGAACAGTTGGGGTTCAACAGCAGAGGAGAAGCAGCAACAGTTTGAAAGTTGGATAATTCTTCGCTAATGAGACTTCCCAATTCTTAACGTGTCCTTTAGTGAGGAAAAATTGCACTTTCAATTTTCAATAAAGTCATCGGTGGAAATAAATTAAAAGGATATTGGTATTATGATGACTCCAGAGTATCAAACTGATAATATATAATATATGTGTGTGAGTGTACACATGTATATATATATATATATATATATATATATATATATAAAATTTTATATTAATAAAAAAAAAAACAAACAAAAATCAATAAAAAAATTTAAAACCCAAATGAAACCTATAACACAAAATCCCATTTCAAAATATCAATGGCGAATATAGAAGACAAAATTCCAACATTTTCAAACAAAATTAAATTAAATTAAATTAAAATTAAATATATAAATAATATAAATAAAATTAAATATATAAATAATATAAATAAAATTAAATATATAAATAATATAAATATATAAATAAAATATATATATATATATATATATATATATATATATATATGAAAGAAATTTATATAATATATCACAAGAACAAGAAGTAATAGATAATGAACATAACAAGAAATAACGTAATACAAATATAAAAGCAAAGCATGAAGATAGAATTTATAGAAAAATACAAAAAAAGGAACTACAAAAAAGAACCTAGCGAGTCAGAAGACAATTTCGGACTTAAGACCAAATAAACGGGGTTAAACTAGTCTGAAGGCGCCCTTTGCAACTCGGTAGGAAAAACCAAATAAAATAAACAAAAATTCAAAGTATATAAAAACTCACAGAAAGTATGATAAAACCATTGACTACTATTTCTGCAACAAATTCTCCTAAAATCTTAAAGCAGAAAATTCCTAAAAAATTACTAAAGAATTGCGTAAGAAAAGTATTTTTCAAAAAAAATTTTTTTTACAAAATTTCTACTCACAGAGCTCTTTCCAAGAGAGCCAAGAATCATGAATTAATAAATTCACTGAGTTAAAAAAGAACCTGAATATACATAAACGCATCTTTTAAACTAATCAGCAAAGATAGATGCTAACAATATATATATATATATATATATAGTCGGATCTCTATTCAAGGAAGTCGCTAAATCCCGAAAAAAAGTTCGTTATATGCAGAATTCGTTACATAGAAGTTCATCTTTCAATATACATCATAAACCACATTAACAAATTTTAAATTCATAAACACTATATATTAAAAAAAAGTAATTATTCACACCTTTTTGAAAATTAATATCTATTTATTTTATATATCTTACCCATAAAAAACACTGCAAGAAAAGTAAGAAAAACGAATATTAAGGCATACATTCTATTTTCAACATTAAAAAAAATTTATATTAAATTTAATGTATTTTAAGGACATTTTCTAATATTAAGCATACAAGTAATTTTAAACATACATTAATAACATTATTTTTTTGAAAAATGTTTCCCACGAACGGGACAAGGGGGGAAAAGGTCCCCTTCTTGGATGAAACGTCCAGAATTCTATTGCACTCGACCAGTTAGGCACCTAATAAACCCTGCTCAAAATTTATGTGACCACCATAAAATATGTTAAAAGAGAGAATAACTTGAAATGTCCAGAAATACTTTGAAAATAGAGAGGGAAAAAAATTGAATCACAAGAGAAAAAGTTCGTGAAAAGAAAATGTACTTTTTGCTATTGGGAGGGAGTTTTACGAAGAAAATCGTGAAATGTTCTTGGTTTCAAGAAAAAAGTTTGCTAAATAGAAAAATTCCCAATATAGTGGTTCGTAATATGGAGGTTCTAATGTTAATTTTATATATATATATATATATACTTTAAATTCTAATCTATCATATTTTGATCTAAATTATAACAACGAGTACCCTATTTCGAAACGCGTCTCATTCCATTTGGCATGAAAATATTACAATCAATTCTTTGACAGATTTGTTAGTGTTTCCCAGCTAAAAGGATTAGACCTTGTATTTAGGATAAATTTATTTGCGATTTTTGTAGGGCCGTGGAGCCGAAGGCTTTCGGACGTCACTGGCCTTGTCCGTCGGCCCAGTACCACTAAAGACCCGCCGTGTAGAGAGCGATGCACGTTAAATCTGTCGAGACCTTAAACGTCCTCCTGTTGGTGTAATATGGTAATTAGAGAGGGGGTGGCAGCTCAGGTGTCGTCACGTCATTGACCATGGCTAAAAATTTACGTTGTCCGTCACCAAAACCCCTCGTGAGCTGAACGGGGGAGTTAATATTCCCCATTAACTCACCACGCGTTTCCGGTAAATAAATGGCATAATAGCTCACACGTGCCTTGGTAAGCGGTTGAAAATTTATCTAAGACATTGATGTAAATTCTATTAATAACTTATTTTTCCCTTCACTTGAACACGTGATTATATTTTTTATATTACGTTTCCCCTTGATTTGGCCGCTGTAGCCGAGTGGTATAGGTATCGGATCGTGGCTTGCCTTGTCACGAGTTTGAGCTCAATACCACTAAAGACCCGCGGTGTAGTGCCGCGATGCACGTTAAATCTGTCGGGGCTGAAGCGTCCTCCCCTTTGGGGGGTAGTTAGGGGAGGGGGGCCCGCTCGGTTGTCCACGTCACTTTTTACCTTTAAATTTAAAAATACGTGGTCCGTCGCCAAAAGCCCTAGTGTAGCTGAACAGGGCGACGTTAATATTCAATCAATCAATCAGTACCCCTTGTTTTTCCTTGAGTATTTAAATCTGGAACATGAATAATTCCCTTTTTTATATTTTTGCTCTTGAGCATAGCTCAATTCCATGGGCGAAAGATTTGGTTTTATTATTTATTAATGTCGTACTACGAAGCAATACAAGGTCTATTGGAAGTGGATCTCGTAATTTTGGATGATGGTAAAGGGACAAGGAAAACACCTGAATTGGTAATTTACTTTCTAAAGTGTTATGTGAACTGTGGGCTAAAAAAAAGAAAAATCACTCAGGAATTTCAGGATTGTAAATATAAAGGAAATAAATTTATGAGAAGATAAGTTTGATTTATAAGGTGCAACAAGGAGCTCCATCAGTAAGAATAACTTAAAATTAAATTAATGGGACTTTTGGTCATTATACTGGCCTATAAATGTCTTATAATACATATAAACTAGCTTAATTCGTTAAAAAAATAGTTAGATTGATTTCCTGTCATGAGCTGCACAACTAACTATTTCCGGCGTTTCCATAATTGTACATTGCAAATGCTTGAAATTCTTTTTAATATATCTCGATATGGGATGGAGGAACGCGAAGGAACGTTTCCCAGCGACATCCAGCGTTGCGTTCTTTTTAATAAGTTTAGATCTGTTAGAAGTTTGAACCAGCAAAATGAAACCTTTAATGTTTGTAGGAAAATTACGTGAGTTACTTTGTATTTCCAATAGTCTCTTCAAGGAATATTACAGTAGCAATTAACTTGATAATCATTTTACATTATTTCAGTGCTTCTTAAACTTTCAATGTTTGCGATCCAATTTTCAATCATAATTTTCATCGCGCTCCCCTTCTATCAATAACAATGTATTCTGAAGCTAAAACTACAATATACGAATGTAACTATAAACCATAAAAATTATCACGATAAGTATTAAATTTTGTATATGACAAGCTCATGTAAGTCACTACTAATTATTAGACTTGTTTTTAATGTATGGATAAATTAATTATCAAAAACATTGTGCAGTATTGATACATTTATAAGTATATTTAATCAGTGTAAATGTGTATTTGATTTTTATTATGTCAAAATATTAAAAATTTTAGAAAAAAATCCATAATTTTAAAACTTGTTTTCGAATTTTCTATGTGCTACCAACCCTCACATAGGGATATCATGCTCCCCTAGGGAGGAGTGCCCCACAGTTTGAGAAATCCTGCATTATTTTAATAAATGGAGAAATAAGTCTTGAAATATTTTGTTAGTTTATTTTTTTGTCAAATGTGTATATTGCACACTTTTTAATTGACCATTTTTAATACCAGGAGCAAAAACTAGTTTTTCTACAATATGTCAGATTATGTTCCACACATACACATTCAGGACAAGGGTAATTTAAATATAAATAATTCATTTTGGCAAAAATTTCCTGTAATATTTTTTAAATTCCATTTACATGTTATACTGAATACATTAAGGTATCCGACTACGTTCGGAACCGTGATTTTAAAAAAGAGCATAAATGGATAATTTGCATGATATTTAGGTCAATTAACTTAGAATACATGTATAAAATTGTTTTAAGGACATTTTGACAAAAAAAATTATTTAAATACAATATTTCGGTAAAAAACTCACTTAGAATAATCTTTTTTCCAAATGTTCTGCTTTTGTGAAAAATGTTTCTATTATTATAATATTTTGCCTGTATATAGCTCAGACCTCTGTACAGAGGCTCAACTATGATTTTTGAAAAATTCACAGTAATTTCAGTTACCACCAATTGAAATAATCATCGGCGTTTTTTTTCTTAAAATTTCTTCCCTCTGTTGTAGTAAAATATGGATAAATCCACTTCAAATTAATATGTTTCAAAAATTCTAGTTGAGCCTCTGTACAGAGGTCTGAGCTATATACAGGCAAAATATTATTATAATAGAAGCCTTTTTCACAAAAGGAGAATATTTTGAAAATGGGTTATTCTATGTTCATTTTTTGTCAAAATATTGTACTTAAATAATTTTTTATTGTAATACTATTCTTAAAACAATTTTATATACATTTTCTAATCTAAGTGACACTAAATATCATAAATATTTTCCATTTATACGCTTTTGCAAATCTTTGCCATGCTTAGTCCTTTTTGAATAATTTTTCATGCATTGCGTAACCAAGATTCGTCTCATTCATGATTATCTCGATGATAAAGAATAACAATAAAAAATTCCACACTGTAGAAGCATCGTTCATAAATGATGGCTGTTTTTTTGGATGGCCTGTGTGAAGCACGTGGCTATTTAAAACAAGGGTAGGCTATTGTTTTGGCTCGAGAACCACACTGTGAAAGTGGAGGATGCCCGAGAACCGCACTTTTTAAAAATAATTGCATCTATTAGTTAAGTTTGCGTCTCAAAAAGGTATGCATTGCACCATAAAAATCAGTAAATGCAAGTTAAGGTATCCGACTACGTTCGGAACCGTAATTTTAAAAAGGCGCATAAATGGATAATTTTCATTATATTTAGTGTCACTTAGATTAGAATACATGCATAAAATTGTTTTAAGGACATTATGACAAAAAAAAATTATTTAAATACAATATTTTGGCAAAAGATTAACTTAGAATAATCTTTTTTCCAAATGTTCTCCTTTTGTGAAAAATGCTTCTATTATAATACTATTTTGCCTGTATATAGCTGAGACCTCTGTACAGAGGCTCAACTATGATTTTTGAAATCTTCACATTATTTTCAGAGTTACGACCATTTGAAATAATTATCGGCGTTTTTTTCTTAAAATTTCTCCCCTCTGTTGTCGTTAAACATGGATAAGCCCACTTCTAAGATATGTATTTCAGGAATTCTAGTTGAGCCTTTGTAGAGAGGTCTGAGCTATGTGCAGGCAAAATATTATTATAATAGAAGTTTTTTTCAAAAAAGGAGACTATTTTGAAAATGGGTCATTCTATGTTCATTTTTTGTCAAAATATTGTACTTAAATAATTTTTTATTATAATACTATTCTTAAAACAATTTTATATACATTTTCTAATCTAAGTGACACTAAATATCATGAATATTATCCATTTACACGCTTTTGCAATATCACGGTTCCGAACGTAATCGGATACCTTAAACATACGTACTGGATATATACTCTTATATTATATAGAAGTATATATTTTATATATACTTGTGAAGTATACTTGGAGGTGTAAACGAAAACAATAGCTGGAGAAGATACAATTTTGAATTATATAGAATTTATAAACAACTTGACATCATTAAATACATAAAAATAAATAGAAGGAATTGGATAGCCCATATAATTCGAATGTCAGGTGATAATGTTGTCAAAAAGGTACTGCAGTTCAAAGTCACTGTGATTAGGAAACGTGAAAGACCAAAGTTGAGATGGGCAGATTCAGTGGAATCAGACTTTGGGATTGTAAATGAGAAAACTTGGATAGCAAAAGTTTACAAGAAATCAATATGGAGGAATCTTCAAAGGAAGGCACTGGCCCTATCATCATATCTGGTCTTGCCAGATATGATAATGATGGATATATTATTAGCAAATATCTCAGGAGATTTACAAGAGGTACATTAGCTACTAGTCTTAAAATAGAAAATATATATGTTGATGAAGAATGACTCGAAACAAGTATTGTTTAATAAAAAGAAATTATTGAATGTGCGTTTAAAGATGATATCCTCTCTCAATTGGTGTTTTTGTTTCTGGAAAATATTTCTACCCATCGATTGGTTGAAATTGCAATGATTTTCTTTCATCATTCAAGATTATATTTTAATCCAATGTAAAATATTTTATAAGTTTTTATTTCTGTTTTCCCTTCTATATTCAAGATTGATTGATTGTTTATTGACGTTGCATCCAGAAACAACCCCTGACTGTTGAATCAGTTACTCGTCAGAAAGTAATATGTTTGTGGTAAACAAAGTGAAATCGAAGTTGCTTCAATGAAGGCAATGAAGAAAAGAAATATGTAAAAAACGATTACATAAATAATAAGCAATGAATTTTCTTTTTTCAATTTTTTTTGAGGGAGTGTGAGCATTTGATAAACATACGGAAGTATAAGAGGCAGATAAGCGATTTTATTTCTTAGCGAAATAAATAAATTACCAAGGAAATACGTTATTAATAAAAAAGAAAAGAAACGATTCATGTATTTCAAGAAACGAATATTACCACAAGTTTTATCTATAGAAATCATGAATTATACAGTGATAAAAGAATGACACATAGTTTCCAAATATACACACATACTCAAACACGCACAATTTTACCACAAGTAAAACTATCTAGATGATAAAACTGATCTAACTCTTTGGTTTGTTGACTCTAAAAAATGTATCCTTATGAGTAATTACTAAATATGTATTGCAAAAACTTTTGAAAGTTTACAGCTGATATCGGTGCTGTACTAACACAGCTAATTACAAAAATTACGGTTTTATAAATGCAATTTGTGGTTATAAAAGAACTAACATTCTTAAGAATATAGGCATTTTAAAATATTTCCTCAAGAATTACTTTTTTTCTTTTTTAGTTTGATTAGAGGGGAGATAAGCCACTAGAAGAGAGAACGCCCCTTCCCCGGGACTGATACGTGTTAAAAATGTCAAGGTAAACGCGTGATGTGGAAGTTTGGAAAGTGGGTAGTCAACTAAAGTGCAGTCCTCGTCACTTGAACGTAGTTCAAAATTAGTCCGTTGCCAATAGCCTCATGTAGCTTCTGAGTGGGCCGTTAGTAAACCTTTAATTCGAAATGACATGTAAATGTAACTTTTAAAAATGTATATACCGGGATATTTTAATAATGTTTGATCGTATTAAAAAGGCATGGAATTTTATTTTAAGAGCAAAAAGCATCAAATTATTAAGCATTGTATCTTAAGAATTTAACGTCTAAAATGCTAGATTTTTTTTTTTGTTGCTTGAGAAAAATTTAATTTGTTTTCTAGAAATAGCAAAACACGCATAGAGAGAACAAAAGTTTAATAAATTTTACACATAATGAAACGAAAATAGGCAAGGATTAAGTTCTGAAATCATAAAACGTTAATTGGAAAACTAATAACGGAGAAGCTAAAATGAGAAATAATGGAGGTATTTCAAGGATTATAAAGTGATTAAATTTTGTTGAGTTTAAAAAACTGCATAATATACCCAGAAAGCACCCATCAGTTTGATAATCAATTCTGAAATATTCTGAAACGTTTCTGTTAAATACATTGCTCATTTTTCCAGAGATAACAGTCTTAGTTGCTCTACATCCCCATTTACCAATCAGTCAATCAAAACTCATTTTCTACATAATTTGAACATTTTAAAAATATCGACGATTATGCACACCTATAAAAAAAAATTTCAGTGCTATAAATCTCTTTCTGTAATGATTGATTGATATTTTTTTTTTATTAACGTCACATTCTGAAACAATACGAGTTTGTTGGTTTGAACTTCACGGTTTAACAAGGATGACACTTGAGCTCACACACCCCACTCTCCAAACTTCCACATCCCGTCAACTTAAGGACTTTGAGCATCAAACGTACAACAGCCCTTTTACATGGCAGATATTTAGTGGTATAAGCCGTTTAGAGGAGTGATGCATGTTAAATCTGTCGAGAGCTCAAATGTCCTCACGTTGATGTGGTGTGGTAGTTAAAGAGAGGGAGGTCCGTCATCAAAATCCCTCGTGTAGCTAGCCTCGTGTAGCACTTATTCATTCACTTAATGGCATCAAAACTCGATCCCCCACTTTGATCAAAGCAACACTGACCACATATTCACCAACATGACCATTTGGCTATAGCAGTTCCACTTTTGTAATAGAATTCATTATGTTACTGCATAAGTCTATCAAGTAATCCATTCAATATGATGCTTGTTATGTCATAAGTCAAATGACAGGATGGTGATTCGTGCATCAACACAAAATAGGTGTTAAAAATTGACTGTAAACTGTTTATTATTTTTTTATATAAAGAAATCCCTATTCTATAAAAAAATATTTGATAGTTTCCCATTCAGTTCCTCATAAAATCTTCTTCATTATAGCACACTATTTTAAAAACGTGAAAAATCATTGGGTCAGCATGGAAATTTTTGCTAATGAAAGAAGTATTATAAGTAGATCGCGTAGGATATTTATTATTCACAAACTTTTAATTGAAAAGTAATCATCAAACAATCACTTCCATTCATGTAAATAATTTTTTAAAGAAAAAATTGATTTTATAATTTTCCTTTAAGGTATCCGACTACGTACGGAACCATGATTTTTCAGAAGCGTATAAATGGATAATATTTATGATATTGAGTGTCACTTAGATTAGAAAATGTATATAAAATTGTTTTAAGAATAGTATTACAATAAAAATTATTTAAGTAAAATATTTTGACAAAAATGAACATAGAATGACCCATTTTCAAAAAGTCTCCTTTGTAAAAAATGCTATTATAAGTAATATTTCGCCTGTATATAGCTCAGACCTCTGTACAGAGCCCTCAACTAGAATTTTGAAATATATAATTTAAGAAGTGGGTTGATCCATGTTTTACGACAAAAAGGGGAGAGAAATTTTAAGAAAAAACGCCGATAATTATTTCAATCTGTAGTAACTCTGAAAATAATGTGAATTTTTCAAAAATCATCGTTCAGACTCTCTGGAGAAGTCTTTACTTTATATAAGCACAAAATATAATTACTTTAGAAGCATTTTTTATAAAAGGAGAACATTTTGTAAAAAGGTTATTCTAAGTTAATTTTTTGCCGAAATATTGTATTTAAATAAAAAAAATTTTGCCAAAATGTCCTTAAAACAATTTTATACAAGTATTCTAATCTAAGTGACACTAAATATCATGAAAATTATCCATTTATGCGCTTTTTTAAAATCACGGTTCCGAACGTAGTCGGATACCTTAAAGTTCTTTACAAGTTCTCACTTTTTCGTCTTTTCGGATTGGTTATGTTGATGTGGTTAGTCTAGTACAGTGGTCCCCAATCCTTAGGCCGCTGAATGACCAGTCCATGGATGAAATGGTACCAGCCGCCGCTCAAGGAACATTAAACTATTTCTATTTTATTTATTGTGGTGTATTTCTCTCGGATTTGCGTGATTTTTCCCATGAAAATCTCACTTTATATTCCATATTAAATCAATTTATATTTTTTTTTTTGGTGTAACTGTATTTTTATTCTGAAAGCATAATTGAATACAATTAAATTAAAATTATAAATTAAAACAATCTAAAATATAAACAATCAACGTCCCTTTCCCCACTGGGCCACGGTAAAATTATCAAACGTTGACCGGTCCGCGGCAATAAAAAAGTTGGTTAGCATTGATCTAGTTCGTTTACGTATTTTGAATGATTAAAGCAATTACAAACACCCATTGAACCTGCACCTCAATGAAAGAAATATTTAATTTACTGGATTTAGTTTACTGGAGACTGAAAATCTTACAAATATATATACATGAAAACTCTTGAGTAAAAAAATTGTTTACTACTGATGCATTGAATGAAGAAAAGGATCCAGGGAACTAATACAAAATCAAAGAATTTTATAAAAATATTTTTTCCTGTGCGGAATACTTGATAACAGAAATATACTAGGAATTAGATTGCATAGGGGAGTGTGTTTCTCAAATTGTGGGGCACGCCTCCTGAGGGGATTATTTAAAAAAATTATTAATTTACTGAAAGTAAACAAACAAATACATTCTGACATAATAAAAAATAAAATACACATTTACACTGATATAATATGCTTATAAATATATCAGTATTGCGCAATGTATTTTATAATTAATTTAACAATACTAAGTTAAGAACAAGTTTCATAATTACCAGTGACCCCATGGGCTTGTCATATATAAAATTATATGCAAACATTAACACTTATCTTGATAATGTGTATGGTTTATAATTAATCTCTTAAATACCGATTACAAATTACGCGGTTCCTTCAGCAAGCCATCGTTTAATACGTAGGCAAACGTACGTGGTGTATTTAGGGGAGGGGGTGAAAAGGAAAAATGAAAATCTCTGAAAAAGTAAACCCTTTTCCAAACCCCTTCGGCATTTTAGATTCGGAAAAATTTTATGGATAGCAACCAAAGAAGATCTATTGGAAAGACGTATACATACGTTCAAAAACGCACTGACTGAGCGAAAACGTTCTGAGCCGGTAAATTTTAGATTTTAAAGTCGTATTGTGGTTTAGCTTTAAAAAGCGATTGTTGAATTTAATACATTGTTATTGTATGGAGGAGGCGCAATGAAAACTATGATTGAATATTAGGTAGCAAATATTGAAAGTTTGAGAAGCACTGGCATAGTGTTTCATTACTTATATGTACATACTGTTTAACTGTTAGCTAACAAATCGAGAATTAATGGTTAGATATTGCTTTATAAAGTACCACAGGCCATTAAACATGAACTTTTTTTGTTAGGGGATTATTATCAAACACCTAAATTGGATCTTAAATAATACAATATTTACTCATTACACACAAATACAATGTGAGAACTTTAAATTTCAAACAAATTAATGTGCTTGATTTTATTGTTTTAAAACTTAATGATCTGGCACTATGTCTCTATATAAAGATATAGTCTTAAGTTTTTGTTAGATTTATATTAATCCCTTGGGTACCATGTAAACATTAGAGCAGTGTTTCTCAAATTGTGGGGCTCGTCCCGCCCCTAGGGGGAGTAATAATCCTACAGGAAGGGCTCGAACAAACCAAAAAATCAAAAATAAAAGATTACTTTTAAAAAAATTGTAAAAATTTATTTATAAAAGGGAAAAAAACAAAATAATTCGACATAATAAAATATAAGTTACCTTTTTATTGTAATCTGTTCCAATTTAAAAATTCGAAAAGAAAATAATAAAGTTTTCTTATTGTTGTTTATATATATATATATATATATATATAACTTACTTAAAATATCTATTACTTGAAAGTAACATATACAAAATTTGATAGCTTGATAATTTGTGTGGTTTATAATTAAGGCTATGTGGTAGCTTTAGCGTCATTTTTATTGCGTTCAATACATTGTTACTGTATGGGGAGGGGCCTGAAAATTATGATTGAAAAAAGGGTCGAAAATATTGAAAGTTGGAAAAACTGCATTAATGGATACATCTATGTATGAGCAAAATTCCTTTTTACCCATGTGGAAACATGGTTTTTTTAGGGACACAAATGCAAGATGGTTTATAAGGAAAAGGTTTTTTTTCCGGGTTTAAAATTACAAAATGTCTGGCTGACTCAAATTTTAAAAGGGAAAATTAGAATTATAATTGCATACTTTTGTGAAAAGTCGAAATGTTCCTTTGAACAAAAGTTTAGCGTTCAGAGTGTATCGCCATTTTTTTCCATTTTTTTACCCTTATCCAGATAGATAACCGTACAGAGCCTGTCGTATTGATCAGTTTTCCCGGGAAATTTTTTTTGTACCTTTGGGAAAACCCCGCAAGCCTAGGGAAAAAAGAAAAATAAACAACAAAATATTACACAAACTTTGAAAGCGAAAAAAGAACGAACTTGTGCCTTAGACAGCCGGGAAAAAAAAACGTGTTGCCGTAAAGGTGAGATTCCCAGAAATTTTTGAGGGCGCATAAAGCGCAGCTGGAAGAGGCGCGTCACCTTGAAAGCATCACGAGAGCTACTTGCAATGGTTTTTCAAATTTGGCCTCAGTCAATAGAGTTCGAATGAACCCCCCCATTTTCGTTTTTTACACCACGCCAATGTGAGGACTTTGAGTCTTAACAGATTTAACGTGTATCTGCCCTTCAACATGCCAGTTTTCCAGTGATACCTGGACTCTGATCCAGGAATCCATACAGGCCATGCGTTCGCGACTATTACCATTCCTGGGCCACAATATTTGTTGGAGATAGATCACGTGATTCTGAGCAATGATCAAATGTCAAAGTAGATATTGTATTCCCTGCAAAACAAGATCAGTTATCCTAAACTGGACTTACATCCTTCTCACTTTGATACTAAAGTCCATAAATATTTTGTGGTAGAGTTCTGTTCTGGTATTGATCACAGAAGTTCTCCTTTTCTCTCATATCAATCATTTTTAAACTGCAACCTTCTGTTTTGCGATTTTTCAGCCAGGTTTCTGTGGTGATGGATTGATTGTTTTTGTCCCCCTTTTTGGGGAAATTTCAGAGGTTTATTGGAAATCGAATCGTCTGAACGCCAAAAAACATTTTTTACAGAAAGTTGTTTGACTTTTTCCACCTGTGTGCGTGGGGGTGACAGTAACAACAGATCAAGTTCCATGAAATTCATCGTGGTTAGAGGTTTGATTTTTTTCGCCTGTCGTTCCTTGGGCCGAACCATAAAGTACGATTTTTTTCTCGGGTTTTACCTTAGGGGGGAAAACCTTGGGGGGGGACCTATACCTTCCCTTCACCAACCACATAGGGATTCGACTGACGGCTATTTAGAGTACCTCCATGACGCGAAGGCACTATATATTACAAACATTCATGCCTTCTCCAGGATTCGAACCCATGCCCTAAGGCTTCGCAGTCAGCATCACTAATCACTATACCGGATGGGCGGCTTTTACAGAAATACATCTTTTAACCAGTTAACTGTGATTGTCGAGCATACTTGTCTTGTATAAAAAAGTAGTGATTATTGGCTATTTAGATTGCAATTTTTGAGAAAAATAAAACATATTCTCAAATTTCAAGATGTTTAGAATATTTTGAGGCAAGCCGGAATTAAACAAATAAATTAAATATATATATATAAAAAAAATTAAGCTGAACTCATATGCTCCGTATGCACCGACTGAAAAATAGAATAAGTTCGTATAAAGGATTTAGTTATGTGCGATGATAAGGCTTTTTGAGATGTTAGCTTAAAAGGGGCAAATGCAGAAGTCGAATTTTTATATATATATAATAGGGTTCCTTCAGGTTTGATCAGCCATGGGACAAATGCGTGACGCCGACCAGGCGCTAAGCTCATTGATAGCTACTGTCCCGAAGTTACCCACTTATCGAGTGGTGTAAATGCCTATTATTTGATGCTAAGCCATGTGCTGACATTATAGTAATGACCATTGACATACTGCCTAAAGAATAGTTAGTTTATTGGGGTATGAAAAGCAAGGATGCTTTCAGGTAAGAGGACTATGATCAACCCTAGTGTATCTATTCTACAGCTTTCTTAATGTCAAGACAGGCAGAAAGTATTTTGCCAGTAAAGAAGAAAGTAAATCAGTGGGTGTGTAGGTCTTAGTCCGGGAATTTTGATGGTCACTAAAATTCAGAAGAAATTTGAATTCTTACCTTTATATATAATTTTTCTTGAGTAATATACGTTTATGTAAACCAAATAAATAAGTATTAGTAAAAAAAATTGGCAATTTTATGAAATAAACCCATTTTTATCCAATATTTTAACAGTGATACTTACACTGTGCTTTTCATTATCATGCATAATTCTAGATATTTTTAACATTGATATTGCTTATTTAGACATTTTTGATTTAATCCATTTTTTATATGGTGATACTTCTAACTATATGGTGTATTGCGTTACTTTTAGCTATATATCCTAATGAACCACCTTTAATTCTTATCTGTTATTTCTAATTAGATGTTGTGGGGTAACCCCTTTTATATCGTATAGTGCCAGTTCTAACAAATGTTATAAAATGTCACCTTGTATTGAAAAAATTCGAAAGTTCTCATACAAATTCTCTTGAGTCAAGTCTTGGGTTTGATTTAAATAAAAATAGTCCTTTTTTTCTTTTCTTTTGAAATTTGATCAATTAATTAAATTTGAAACTTTCCAAAGTGTATGAGAATTGTGAACCTATATGCGGGTAAATGCCTGAATTTAATAAGTTGCATTAGAATTGAAGAGTATTTTACTTTTAAACGTTTGTTTAAAAACGTCAATATTTTTCATAATATATTGTATGCACACAGAAATAGATATTATTATGGAATTTGATTTGAAATTTATATAAAGCTGATATGTTGGTAAACAGAAGTTTTATTCAAGCACATATTACGATACAGAAAAAAAAATCAATACCAATTAAAATTATTTCCAAAAATATTTCGTTTTTATAAATCGTATTTTTCTCATAGATAAAAATTTATTCATATTTTAATCTTCAGCATAACATTTTTCAGATGGTTGAGAAATATACTTTAAAGAGTTAATGTATTCCAAAGTACACTCTGATATCAGCACATATATATTCCAACTCAAAAAGATAACGGACTCCATTCAGAACCATGATTTTGCAAAACCGTGTAAATGAATATTGTTTTCATATTTAATGCTACTTGAATTAGAATATACACATAAAATTGTTCTGAGAATATTATTACATTAAAAAGTTATTTAAAAGTAATTCCTTGGCAAAAAAGGCAGAAAAAAATTATATATTTTCAAAACATTCTCCTTTTATGAAAAATACTTCCATACTTATAATATTTTGCCTATATATAGTTAAGATTTTTTATACAGAGCTTCAACTAGGATTTTTGAAATATATAATTTCGAGATGGATTTATTCGTATTTTTATAAATCAGAGTAGAAAAACTTTAACAAAAAAAAAAACAGTTATTCTTTTAATTGATAGTAACACTGAAAATAATGTGAAATTTTCAAAAATCCTAATTAAGGCTCTGTATAAAAGTCCTAGCTAGTTAAGTATAAACAAAATATTATTATAGAAGCATTTTTCATGAGAATATTTTGAAAATTTATCATTCGTTCTTCAAATTTTGCCAAAAAAAAAAAAAAAGGATTTAAAGAAATTTTTGAATTAATATTCTTACAACAATTTCATCTGAATTTTTTTTTAATGCATAACAAAAAAATATTTGTTTATATGATTGTTCAAAATTACAGTTCCAAACCTAGTCAATCACCTTAACTTAAGATAAAATAATTTAAAAAATTATAATCTATTATAATTTAATTCTTAAAAAAGTTATAAGACTTCTTAGAATTGTATCTATCTTCAAATAATAAAATCAAGCTCAATAAAAATTTATAATAACTTCCAAAAGGAGCCATCTTTTACATTTATCCACGAAAAGGTAAAAAGAGAACTTGCAACATTTATATCTTTTACACAGTCACGTTGTGTAGTCTGGAAAATATAATTTTTTTTTCACTTCAAGGACTAATTTCTGTAGACAAACAGCTAAAATATGAAGATAAAAAATTTCATCTGCATCACTATACGAAAGGATTTCCTTTTACGAATAGAAACCTTAATTCTTTTCTCGTCCTTACGTAACACATTTCGAAGCAGGCAGACTGATGATAAAATAAGCCTTAGCAATGAAGAAGTCCTTTTTTTTTACATGCAGCGGAGGTCACCGCACGATATGATTTAAAAGAAGGAAGTGACAAGAGTTCGCCACCGGATATTTGGAAATTTTTCGAGCTCTTGTCGCATCCGTTAGACCGGATGTTACAGATTGTCTTTTTTTATTCTTTTCTTTCTACTGAGAGCCTATGGTATCCATCTCCAAACGTCTGGGTGGTGTGATTGAAAAAGAAAAGGAAAAATAACCGTATCTGTTTCGTTGTATGACGTCCACCGGAACTGGGTGACCATACGTTAAGTCGTGACTTTTTAGGTCAGAATTTGGGATTATCAATCGTTTTGGGTTGAATGCTGCAGTTCCGGAATTGATTCACTCAAGGACAAATGTTCGTCGTGAAAAATGAAAAGGAATCAATAAGGATTCAGTTAAAAAAATGCATAATTTATTGCATTTATTTTTAAAATGCATTAACAATTTATTGTTCTGTTAAGAAAATTGAAAAGTAATTGAATATTTTATAGTCTTTATTTACGTTAAATTGTTCGATGTGTTGCTAGGTAGAATATCAGCTAAGCCTAATATTTTTCGAAATTTTAAATTTAATTTGCTCTGTTAAAAAATATCGATTTTGATTTTGTACGAATAATATAAAAACAAACTGTAGAAAATATTAGTGATAATTTATTAATAAGATAGTTACAAAGTTAAGTTTTTAAGTTTACGGACTTTTAGATAGTAAATAAGATATAAGTTATTTATTTAAATAGAGTATGTATAAGTGACAAATATATTCAAAATTCTGGTTTAGAACAGTCCTCCTAAAATTGCCAAAAATTAGACAAAATGAATTTTTTAAAGCAAGCATATTTTTAATGTATATTAAGAAAACTATAGATGAATGGTATTTCATATCGTAATAAATTAAGATAAAAAAATAAATCAAGCATATGTTCACGAATATTTTTCCGATACATAAATTACTTCAATAATCTTAAATAATTATAATTTTGGCTTATTTAAAGTCTATACATTATTCAATGGATAATAAACAATGGTATGATTTTTGAATATTTGTATTATTAAAAAATTACAACGGAAAAGAAATGTTGGTAAAAATCTTTTAGGAATTTTGGTGAGCCAATCTCAAAAATTCTCAGAATTCACGAAATTTTCAATTTTTTTTTCTAAAAATCAAATAATACCTCCTAAAAAATTAATTTGTGACAACAAATATTCCAATAAAATTTAAAATGTATATTTTTCTAATTTTTATTCCATTGTAACATTAATTAAAAATTCTTTAGTGATTTTAAAAATCTTAAATTTAAAAAAGCCTTTTCTCTTTTCATCTAAATATCTAAGAAATTTTATTCCCTTTCTCCAATTTAGAAATTGAAAGTCTGAATTTTTAAAAATTTGGTATCAAAATCATTTTTTCATTAAGTCCTACATCATATTAAACAATTTAAAAGATTTAAATCTTAATTAGGGAAAATTCTTTATTAATAATAATCAGAGTGCGTGAAAAAATATTTTCCATTTTTTTTATTCTTCAAAAAATTTTAATAAGAATAAACAATTAGCTGATAATTTTTTATAACAGAAAGTCAAAATTCAATAAGAAAGAAAGCAAAATAAGCTTATGTATAAGATAAACAAATTTTCAGTTACTTTTTTTATGCAATGAATTCAGTAAACTTTCTTAAACTCATTTTTGGTAAATTTTATACATCTATTTAAAGTTAATTTTAAAAAATTATCCGGATTTTGGACTAAAATTACATGTAAGAATTAGAATTAAAAATAGGGGAAAAAATGGTTGTTAGAGCTTCTAATAAAAATGAAAAAAGTGAGATATAAAAATACAACGCCCTTTTTCCCTTTATTCAATCATAACGAAAACGATTTCTTCTAAATGTCGGGCTATCTTTTTTATTAAAACATAATTCCATAATTCATTAGTCTTTTGTGATAAGTTTTTTTTATATAAAATATCCTTTTTTTATTAATACAATGTGTCACATATTATGGAATAATATAAACAATATTGAATATTCTTGGGTTGGGAAGGTAGCCTTGCAGAATTATGTCAATTTCGAACGATTTATTTTTCTTAAATATAAATTACAAAAATTTACTTCCTAAAAGGGTATAATAAAAAACAATCGATGCAAATTTTTGTACAGTAAACTCAACAATGGTACTTTCAAATAATGAATTAATTCAGTTTATATACATAAGAATAGCAACGGCAACTACGGGACATCAAATGCCTTCGAAAGTATGAACAATTCATATGTATCATACTTCAAAAAAGAAGAAAGAAGTTTCGATAAGAAAACATTTTTTGCAAGAAATAAAAAAAAAAGATACATTTGTATTATAATTTTTTTAATAATTCTCATACACCTTTTATGCAATTCCCGTATATTGCATAATTTTGTACATTAAAAAAAATCAATCACTCAATCAAAACGGTACTTCTACTCAAAATTAACGTTAAAATGAAAAATTTTTGAGAAAAAATCAAATTTAATTCAACTAAATTCAAAATAATGAAATGAAACGTTTTCATATAAAACCATATTTATAATATTTGAACTTAATTCTAATTAGAATCATTTACAATTATTCTCGATTATTTGTTTAATTATTAGCATTGTGAAAAATTCTATAGTTATTTTTTAAAAATATATATATATAAAAAACTTTCATGCACATTAGAATTAGAACTTTATGTTCTTTCCGAACACCTTTATTCCATTTTATACAATAAGTACAAATTAATAGCATTTTAATATTTTATTATTAATATTTAATATAATGATATTTGTATTAATACAAATATTGTATCTATTTAAAAATTAACTTTTTAAAATCACAGGTTTTTAAAATATGAATTGTGACAAAATTCAAACAGCTTAAACATGCACAAAATTATAATAAATGTTTAAATTCTTTGCAAATACCATTTTGTACTTTTTTCCCTCAAGTTTGGCAATTGTAGAAATTTTATTTTTCTCCTCTTGTTTACCATCTTCGATCTTCAAACTACATAGTTCCAAATGATACCAACAGATGGCGCTACAAGAACTTTCCTCAGTTGCTTTACCTACGAATTTCTTTAGCATACTCGCTGGTAAAAAAGGCACGAAGGGTCTTTAGAAGCGATAATTTTCATAATCACTGAGCACTGCGCAAGAGCGTCATTAAGCGAATCAAAAGGCGGCAGCGTTAATTAATTTACGAAATTAAAATCAATGGGAGCTTCTCGGGTTGGGTGAGGGGACGCTTTGAATTCATTTCTGTTTTAAGCAGTTTCTTAATTTGTACTTTCTCATTAAAAATTTGCCAGTCTTTCAGCAGAAGGCGTAGAAGTTCATATTTACCGTTTTCAGGCGCTCTGCGTTGAGCTTCTCGCGTCCGAGATTAGCCGACAAGGTAAGTTGGTTCCGCGGGCGAATGGATTGTTTTTCTTTAATTAATATTTGTGTAGGTGGGGTTTTGTAGTTTCAGCAAAAAATTATTTTGAAAGTAATAATGAGATTTGGAAGCATTATTTTGAAATTTACTTAATTTAAGGTTTGGAGAACTTAAAGGATTTGTTATATTTAAAATTGGTATTTTATGGAAAACTGATCTTAAACTTTTTTTTTTATTTAAATTCAGGCTGTTTTTTTTTTTTATAATTAAATTTGAAATATCAGCTAAAAAGTTCACAGCACAAGAAAAATGTTAAAATCCATTTTGAAATTCCCTAAAAATTTTCTTGGGTTCACAATCGAGAGATTGATAAATACTTTTAAAGAAAAAATTAAAAATGGCAGCAGATAGAGCAAATAGGAAAACAAGAAATGAACTTCTTATAACGATTATACATTTTTGCCACAGTCTTTCATTATTAAAGCAACTATTGCTCTAACAATCTAAATTCATTGTATAATATAACGCTTTTTTAGAGTGTTACGAAGCTTGCATTTATACGTAAGAAAAGATGTAACAACCCCAATTCTTAGTGCAACGAAAATATCTTACTTTATGAAAGTATTCTCTAAAAATAAATAAACAAATAAAATGCTTTTGAAAAACTTCAGGGGTATGATGTTGCGAGGAAACAGCGGAGAGAAAATCGAATAGATTCTGTTGTTTAATCGTTAAACCTTTGATATTTGCGTACCATTATTGCCATTTGTCAAGTTCAATTATCAAATATATTTATATGAAGGGCAGGGGAGTAACTACCGCCGTATAAGCGATACGGGGCCCCAAGCTACAGGGGTCCCAATACGTGTAAGCAAAAAATCGTAAGATATTAAGAGGCCCATAAGAGGGGCCCCTGAATAATCTTCGATACAAGGCCCACTCAGGACTAGCTACGCCAGAGACGAAGGATATCAGAAATAAATTTATTTCTCAGCATGTCTATCATAGAGTTATATCAATAAGTTATGCAATACATATTATAAGGAATAAATTCTTTTACAAGTTGGTAAAATGTTACTTATTTCGACTATGTGCAGTTGAACATGATATCAAATTAAACTTACATCTTATTAATTCCTCATAATAAATAGCCTGATTGCCATGCAAATTATATACTTAATTCTATAATAGAAATGTAGAAATCTTTGTAAATGTATGAATATTCCGTTCAATTTGAAAGTGACTTTGTTTTTTCAAAGTTTTTAACAACATCGTTTTTAAAATTGCCTATAAATATTAACAGACTTGTTATTAAAAGCATGCAATACTTGTTCTGTTTGAAATGTAGCATACAAGACATGAATCATTTACATTTATGTTGAAACTTCGAAACAAAACAAGATTTAAAACAAAGCGCGATTTCTTGTGTGTATTATGTAACTTTTAAATTATCATACATGTTCAGATAAAGTACTTTATTATCAGTTTTAGCTGATTATATTAAAACTTTGTATTTTTTTTTGTTCAAATATTTTCACAGTTTAAATCTTAAGAGCTCTAGAGCAAAATTTAAATTTATCTTTAGAAATTATGAAGAAGAATCAATATATCTTTGAAAAAACCGATGATGATTCTGATAATATTTTTTCAAAAACTTTACAATGTTTCTATTAATTTTTTAGGCTTTCATTTCTTATACAATATATTTATTTAGAAGAATATGATATAAATAAAACGTTTGAATTATATATTTTGTGATAATTCATTTTTTCCCTTTAAATTAGAGTAACTTTCTAAAAGGAAAATACTTAAGAAGATTTTCGCATTCTAGTATAATATTTTCATTTATAGTCTTGAAGTATTAATTTAAATAAAAATATACATAGTAATATCGTTTTTACATTTTAATTATTAAATTTCATTGAAAAGAGAAATAACAAGGAACAAGTAAGAGTTTACATATTCCTCACTCATAATAAAAGCTAGAGCTTGTTACTAAGATTTATTAAACAGTTAAAAGATGACAAAAAAAAAAGAGCTATAAAATTTGCACAGAAAGGTTTATTTATTAAAAAAATTAAACTATTTTATTAGCATGCGGGAAAAATTTTAAAAAGCACTCTAAGTATGGTTTCCTCTTTATGTCTATTTATAACTGGATAACATTTTCCGCCAATTTTTTAAAAGAAGTTTATACAGTAATTTAATATATGAACCTAGCCTCGAAAGTTTTTTTGTAAAGCTTTGAAACAAATTAAGTTCCACCTGTATATCCGTTTTGGAAACCTTCCAGCATAGACTTGAAAGGTGTTTACGATAAATTTTTAAATGCAAGAAAAGGAAAACTTCTTAAAGTTATTATGAGAATCTCTGAAGAAAAAACCCCAAAAGAAATAAATATATCATATTTTAAAGAAATAGCTGTGTCCAACTTCAACATACGTGAATGCAGGTAATATATTTGGAATTGTAGTGTTAAGAAATAATTTAGATAAATACTGCACATTTATCTAAATTATTCGAAAATAACAAAATTTCAAAGAATTTAACCTAAAACCACTTTTTTAGATGCAAAAATGATGCAATACTAATATCGTATACTAATTTTGTAATCCGATAGAGAACATCATATTTGATTTTATTATTTATTTTTGTCGTAAGCAATCTATATTTTTCTAATGCGATATATATGTATTCCATATTTTGCCTCTATACTATGATATTAAATGGTTTTTGCTTTTAATATATTTAAATAAAAATTTTCACATCCATGAAATTTTTCAATATTTTTAAAATGCCGCATATCATAAAAGAATGCATGTAATAAAAAGTAAAAAACACTTTTGTATAAAAATGGATGTATTTCTTAAGACCTGAAACGTGTTTTTTGAATTTGTTTCAATAGCTTTAACATAATGCGAAATAAGATTTCAATGAAATATAAGGATCTCATAAGACATAAATTAATTTTCCAAATTTTTCCATAGAGGAAAGACAAATGCCAAAACGTATTTATTAATTAAAAAAACCAAGTACATTATATTAAATTTATACATTATCTTATATACTGGAATAAAGAAAAAGCATTTCGTTTTGAGAAAAATCAAAGATAATTTAAGTAAGTTTGAAAAAAACATATTCTTTTAAAATCTAGGTTATTGAATTCTTTTAAACCAGATTTAATCCATTTTTGAAAACCCAAAAAAAAATTTTTTCGTGTTAATTACAGTTACTTTTTAAAAATAAACAATCTATACATATTTTTGCTCAAGAATTTACAATTTATGCACACCTGTATATGAAAACATATTTCGCAAAATAATGCAGTTTTACTTTTAAAAAATTATCTAAATCTATAGCTTTAACTAATTTTATTTTAGTTTTTTTTGTATTAATTTAATAAATGTAACTTAATATTAAAAGAATCGGTTAATATTAAAAGAATTAACCGATAATTTTGAGCACTCATATATAAAGATGATAAAATATAGTTACTTGATATGTAGAATATCTTATTGAGTATTTAAAATATTTTTGAGCATTGAAGTTTTACTTCCTTTGTTTCCATTTATTATACCTCAGATAAATAAAGCTTACTTAATGTACACGCACTAAATTTGTTATTATAAAGTTAGAAAAAACCAGATGCCTATTGTTATACAATTACATAAATCTATCACCGTTGAAATATTATTCATAACTATTTTATCGAGAGAAACACCTGCTTGCTATAAATTTAACATTATGAATTTTAAAAAAAATTGCCTCCTTCGAAATAATTTGCATCTGCTCATCCCGAGAGTATCACAATATTTCGTGTTATTCATACATCATATAGAAAATTAACTATAAGGAAGTCACGTTGCAATTAGTAATAATATATGTAGCATTTGAGCTCACATGAAGATAAAAGAAAGATCAATTTATTGTTAAAGATTTGCATTGAACAAGGAACGCATAAAATCAAGGCTCTTTTAAAAATAAAAACTCTCCTAATCAGTGATTAATGTTAATTTGTGAACATCTGCCTCTGAAAGTGTTATTTGGAAACAATTATTAAATTCAGTTTTCATTAATGGCCTCAATCAGTTTTAGTGCTTTTAACTAGTTTTAACTACTTCTTAGCTTAGTTTGGATAGTAATTTATGTTGTAAGATAAAATGAAATATCAATTAGTTCAACAGAGAAGAATATTTATTTTAACTTTGATTTAATTATGTTAATTAAATTAAGAGCAAAGCTTGAACTAAGATAATCTTTCGGACTGGTAGAAAAAGGGTTAAAAAATTTTTTTAAATTATAGGCTTTAAGAGCATTTTTATTTTATAAATAATTTGTTTTTGTGATAGAAAAAGATGCAAGATTTGTAACTAAGCAATAAAAAAACGTTACTGTTCGTATAAGTAAAGAGTTATTTAATAAAAGGAAAAAAAGAGATAGGGGAAAATTTAAAAAATTTGCAGTAAAGATAAGTTTTTTCTTTTAAAGAAATGTTTATTAAAAGCTATTATTAACACATAAAAACAATATTTTAAAAAATTTCACGAAATAAAATTTATAATTAAAAAAAAATGTTTTTTTTTATGAAGTTTTTATAATATTGATATTATTCATATTTCACTTTTCTTGGAATTTATAAGATAACAATTAAGTAACAATTAACTTTTATTGATTTTTTTTCTCTAAAAAATAATAAGCGATTAAAAAAAAAAGTATTCAGAATATTAATCTTTTAATTAAACTTGGAATAAATGTACAAAATTTTAAAAACAAAACAAAAAATAAATTTTGTGACAAAAATAGTTGGAAAATTAAAAATACAATATTTGCATTTTAAATTAAAATAATTTTAAAATTGTGTTCTTTTTTCATTTAAAGAAACATTAGAGCTATTTTTCTTTTAAAAAGGCCCTTTTGCTTTAATTTAAAATATTTTAATAAATTATGTTTTTGATAAATTATTTTAAAATATAACTTTAAACCTAACTTAACGTTCTCTTTTAATTGTTGTTCTCAAGGCGTTTTAAAACAACTGCACTACAACTTTTATTTTTGTATCTTTTTAAAATAAGTTTTTCCCAAATTCTCTAAAGGGAAACCCTATAAAAAAAACTGCATTAGGGCAAAATAAATGGAACATTTTTAAACAATTCAAGTTTTATTTACATTCATTTTCAAGTATTAAACATTACAAATATATTTACAAGTTTTTTCATGCAGTTCTGTTGCATTACATAACAAAGAGTGGTAACAAACTCGATCATATGTACAAAAATTAAGTTTTTGGATACCTTGAAAATGATAACACGTGTTGTCAATAATATTGATAATACCATATTGAATAGAAAGTGGTAAGAACTGGACCATTGCATTAATGTATGCCATTCAACCAAGGTTTCACATACAGAACACATGTAAGCACGGGCGTAGCTGGTTCTGAATGGGCCCTGTATCAAAATTTCTTGGGGCCCTCTTTTCAAAAATAAAAATGATTGCCTTCAAATATTAACATGTTGGGGCCTGTTACTTGGGGGCCCATATAATTGATACGGCTTACACAGCGGTAGCTATGTCCCTGCCTGTAAAGTATGTAACTAAAACCTGAAATGTTTCTCTATTCTTTCAAATGTTCATTTTTGCTGTATTCATTTCTTACTGTAGCATTTCAAATACCGGGAGAGAATTATCAATAACCCTGTATTTATATTATCTCAACTGAATGATAAATTCCTTCACATACATACAACAAAATGCATTGAAGAAAACGAATAATGCTTCATATCAACAATTTTTTCCCAGTACCTTAGCACAATTACTACTTTTTTATAATTATATATTCTAAACATGCAGAAAACGTTTATTAAATATGCCGCCTGTATGTACTATGTAATTATTATAAATAGAAACAGATCTTCATTTATAGCAATAAAGTATGCGGGTAGATTAATTAATCAAAATATAGCTTTTAAAATGTATATCGTTGAAGCATGCTGGGTGATTAAATATCAAAAATAAGTTCTTTTTGATACTAGAGCTAATTCCTGAATTTGTAACTGAAAATACGTACATTAAAGTTTTAAAAACACCAAGTGTTATATTAAAACGTTTTAAATGCTACATTTAAGCCTATAACCCTTTAAGGTATGTTATTACAGGCCACTTTATGGTTTTGTCATCATTATTTCTGAATTAAAAGAATCTAAGCATTTCATTTTTATTTTTACATTTGACACCATATCATTAATGAAAGAAAGAAAGAAATCTTTATAGCTATCTGAAAAACGTTAAATATAGGTGTCGGAACAAAATTGCTAGAAAGTGAAGATTTGAAACACATTAATATAAAATAAATTACACTTAATTAAAGTACAACAATTTATATAAACAGGAGTTACAATAAACCAGTTTGTCAGCAACATTTTATTTTGATAAATTTATCAAACTGCCTACACGGCAATCTTTTTCCAAGATTAAGATCGGATTGCAAGGCACAGCCATTTTTTTGTGTAGTAGATTCAAAAATTCCAATATATATCAGTAAATTTCTTAAAATATTTTTTAAAGGCAACTGTCTTTTCTTTTAGATTTAACTTTAATGAATTATTATGTACTTTTTGCATAAACCCAAAAAATTGATATAAAATTATGTTTTAATGCTTAATGACATGATTTTTCCAATGTTATTAAACCTTGCATTAAATTCTAGAAACAAATATATTATAGTTCTAAAAATAAATATGTTCAAAAAATCAAAATTTCTGTATTTTTTTTGTTTTTTTGAAACCGATAAATACTTGCCCGGATTCAAGAAACAATTCAAGTTTAAGATATTTCTGAAAAGTATAAAGAAATATTGTTATAAATTCAAATTTTAAAAATTAAAAAAAAATAAATTGAAAGATTAACATGAGATTTTTCTATTTTTCGCTATTTTTCAACATTCATTTTTACATTAAAAAAAGGGCATATTGATGATAAAAACAAATTTATTAAATTAAATTCCTTCGACCTCTCCATTAAATTTAAGGGTTACAAAAATTTAAATATTCACTTCATTCAAAATAAGCTTAAAGGAAAATTTAGATAATATTTTCTTTTTTCAAGTAAAATAATCTAAGAACATGCAGAGAAAAATTTTTTTTGTATCTCTTTATATACCATAAGCCTTAAGACCTTACCCCCAAAATAAAAGAAAAACCTCAGTTTTGTTTTGTATCAGAGCAGCTGTCACTATTTTTCTTTTGTTTCATATCCATTAACTTAGCGCTAATATTTTTAGCGAATTCAACAGAATTTTTGATACAGTTTTTAGAAATTATTTATTTTAATAAATACGGAAAAACTTTTAAGTAATTTTAAACTTTCACCAATACAAATTATTATTATTATTATTTAATTTTTATGTGTGTGCTTTCGTGATGTTCACGCAAATTTGAATGTTCTGTTGTTATTAATTTTATTAGTAATTTTGACTGGTAAAAATCAAGTCACTTCTCATTAAATGTATTGAAATTTTTAATTTTAGTACTTTTAGTGATTTAAAACCATTTAGTAATTAATATTATCGTGCAAAACATTTATTGATACTGTCTTGATTTTTTTTAAATGTAAGTGGAAATAATTTTAAACATTATTCGAAAACATCACATACATGAAGAAAATAAGTGGGAAAATATCAAATCAGACAACAATATTGAAATGAATACTATTTTCTTATCGTGAGTTTGGACGTTTTAGAGTATTACGTACTGATACAATTTGTCCAATATTGTTAATTTCTTTTTATTTCATGCCAATACAAAAAATTTCAATGTGGTTATTTTGAGAATATTTCGATGAGAAATACACTTTAATTATGCCACCAGTCTATATATATATATTTGAATCAATTATTTTATTGCACTTGAGTTATATTTTAAGATATTTGAATATTTTAAAAGAATTGTTTTTAGGAGGAAAAATAAACAGAAGACTTAATTATTTAATTATGGTAATGAAAACTAGCAAATTATAATTGTGTATCTAGCATAAAATTAGTGTAAGTTTACAAAATTATATTACATCTTTTTCCTGTTGCGCTTTAGGCAGAAGAAAAAACGATCTAATTGCATGAAAAAAAAAAGAAATAAATCTACATTCATGTGTTTTATTATTGTATTAAAATATGTTCTTGATCTAAAAAAAGCGAAAACTTTTCTTTAAAAAAATAAAAAAGATGTTGCTCTCTCTCTCTCTCTTCAATTTTTTTTATTGGAGGGGTATAATATTTCATCTTTTACCTACTGAAACCTCGAAACTAAAAAAAGTTTGAGCAAGAAATTAAATAATCGAAAAGAAAAAAATAATCATAATATTAACCTCTTCCTTTTTTTGATTTTAATTTAAATTACATGAATTTTGGAATAATGAAATTTTATTTGTTTTAGTTAAGTATGAATTGCATTCTTTAATGAATAAAGCTTTTTTAACTCCCTAATTAGATTGTAATAAAAGAGTAAAACAGAAATAAAATAAATAAAAATAAATGAAATCACAAAAAAAAAAGGAAAATAAATGTAACTTATTAAATTTTAAATCCGAATCATGAGTTGATACAAATTAAAGCCATCTTAGGCGAATATAAGACATTAATTTAAATATTTATCTAAAAGATATTGATTGAAATAATATTTTATCATTTAATTTGTAATAGTTTTAATTATAAAATGTATGAAATGTTTAATAGATATTATGTGTCATTTTTCGATAATATAGATAAAAAGGATTTTCTTTTTGCCTTAAGGTATCCGACTACGTTCAGAACCGTGATTTTAAAAAGGCTCATAAATGGATAATTTTCATAGTATTTAGTGTCACTTAGATTATAATGCATGCATAAAATTGTTTTAAGAACATTTTGACAAAAAAAAAATTATTTAAATACAGTATTTTGGCAAAAAATTAACTTAGAATAACCTTTTTTCAAAATGTACTCCTTTTGTGAAAAATATTTTTATTATAATAATATTTTACCTGTATATATCTCAGACCTCTGTACAGAGTCTCAACTATGATTTTTGAAAAATTCACATTATTTTTAGAGTAACAACCATTTGCAATAATTATAGGCGTTTTTTTCTTAAAATTTCTCCCCTCTGTTGTCGTAAAACATGGATAAACCCACTTCTAAGTTATATATTTAAAAAATTTAGTTGAGTCTTTTACAGAGGTCTGAGCTATAGACAGGCAAAAATTATTATATAATAAAGCATTTTTCCAAAAGGAAAATTTTTTTTTAAAAAAGGGGTCTTTTTTATTTCATTTTTGCCAAAATAGAAAAATTTAAATAATTTTTTATTGAAACTATTTTTAAAAAAATTTTTATAAAAATTTTTCTAATCTAAGTGACACTAAATATCAAAAAATTTATCCGTTTATACGCTTTTCAAAATCACGGTTCCGAACGAAACGAATTTTTTGGGGCGGTTTTTAAATTTTGGGATCATCGCCTTCCCCTTTATTTTTCAGCCTACATCGCGAGCCCCCAAGACTGAACACCCCCCCCCTGACCCCAACACAGGGTTTGAGGGTTTTTGGGTTCCTAAAAACCCTAAGACTATGAACTCAGTTCTTAATCTTTGCACACTTGTTTCTACTATATTTTTTTAAAATACCACTTGGTAGTGTTGGCTACTTAGTTGCAAGCAACAACAACAACACAACAACAAACTAAATTAAAATTCTTGATCAAAAAGCATATTCTAGTAGGGTTTTTCCATGGGTTAATTTAGTAATCTAGTCTATAATAGTGTATTTTTCAATTTTTGCATGAGTTTTTTTCCCAAATTCTAAAAAAGGAAAAAAACAACATTAAAAAGAACCCCTTTTGGGGCCCCGGGGTTTTGAACAATTTAAGAACCCCTGCCTTAAAGCAGTGTTTCTCAAACTGTGGGGTGCGCTCCCTATGGAGGTGCGAGTTTTCGAAAAAAGGAAAACAAAAAAATTTTTTGAAAAATTATTAATTTACGAAAGTAAGCGTAACAAAATACATTCCCCACATAATAAAAAAAAATAAATTTACATTGACATAATACACTTAAAATGATCGATTTAAAAATTTTATAATTAATTTAAAGTACTAAGTTGAGAACAAATTTAATAATTACCAAGGTTTTATGGGCATGCCATAAAAATTATACATAAAATTTTTTTATCTTGATAATTTTTGGTTTTTAAAAAGCGTATTGCATTTTAGAGTCTAAGTAATTTTTATTGCTTTCTAAAATTTTATTTAAAAGGGGCGATGAAAATTATGACTGAAAATTAGATCGCGAATACTGAAAGTTTGAGAAGCACCGCCTTAAAGAATATCAGTTAAATATTAAAATGATTTTAAAAAAATTTACGATTTTTGTATACGAATTTTTAGATGTATAAGTAATTTAATTGCACAACAAATGTAAATATTCCTCTTTTATGCAATATCTATTTGTATATATTTTTGCTCACTTTCTTGCTATATCGTTTCGTGCCTTTGATCAAACAGCTTTCCAAACATAGACTAAATCCAAAGTTACCCAATACTTTTTCTGTACCTTAAAATGCGTGACCTGGGGGAGGATAGCGTTTTTTATGATCCTTCGTGACAAGCAACTTTTCAATTAGGGCCACATTTTGAACCTTAACCTCTTTTCAATTTCAGAAGTCCCTTTCTCTGCACCCCTCCCTCAGGTGTGGATGTATCGTGGGGTGGAAAAGAGGGCTGGTCACTTGCATCACGCGATTTTTTGAAAAACCTGGAGATCCCATTTGTTTATGAGGCGATTGCATGCTGACCTCTAAATGTGCGTATTTTTTTTTATTGAGAGGTTCTCTCGGCTTTTTAAAGGAACATTCTGGAAAAAGATTGAGATACAAAGTAAATATTTGTTTGAGTTAGATAAAACTTTGCTTTTGTCTCTTGAGTTTTTAGTGATAAAATTTTAAAAAATATTTAAAAAAATTTTTTAAAGGATTTCGATTTTATTTTATATTTATGGTTAACTGCAGTTAGGTATTAATATAAAATGATACAATTATCATATATTTTTTCAGATCCAAACTATGTATCCTCTTGATAGACTTAAACAAAGTAAAATATTTAGAAAAAAACTGTATTTGTTGATATTTTAAAATTTAAATGGGCGAAGAAGATGCTTTCTTTTTAAAAAACCCCTTGAACTTAGAATTGAATAATCTTGCAAAATACAGTTTTAGCACTAGCTGTTCTCAGCATGTTATTTATATACAATTAAACATTTTGACTAGCAATCAAATATTGAATAGGTTTTATTAAAGCTTAATGTTAATAAATTATTATTTCTGAGCCAGTCTCCTAATTTTAAAAATATTTTTTTGATTGCATTTAGGAATTTTTTTTATGAGAATCAGTTTTAAAACAGTTTGATTCATTGAAAATCTGCATTTAATAATAGAATGTTAAATTATTCATTTGATTAATAAATAAACAAAGGATAACTTATCGACAGTATTTTTCACAAATAATTCTGTAATAACTAAGAAAATAGGGAAATGGAACCGAGTTCTATCAACTTCAGCATGAATTTATACTTAAATACCTTCATAAAATAGCTCCTATTTTTAAGTTACTATTTATTTAGAGTAATGCTAGACAAATGTTTCTTACTTTACAACTAAATAAAGAAAAATTCTAAAGAAAAATCATAAAATATTATTTTAAGATTTAATAGATCTGAATCGTGTGTGCTCTTGAAAGCATAAAAAATGTTCAGATCATCGTTAGAAAAATAAAAAATAAGAATAAAAGGAAAGACGAAGAAATAAATGATAAAAAAAAATTTTTTTTTTAAAGCAACATCAAAGAATCTCCAGAACAAAACACAAAATTACGAGTTGTTTTCATGTTATAAAAAAAGTCAAAAACTCAAAAGAAACGGAAAAACGTTGTGTCTATTATTTTTTTTCAATGAGTAAAAATCAAAATAAGAATTATTTTGTAAAAAATAAGCCCGAGAAGTATTTGATAAAAGCAATAAAGTATGATTTAATTTTTCCATTTGTGATCGTTATTCTAAAAACTTTAGAAGATTATTTAAACGTTTTTCTACAACGTCATTTTTTGTTTTAATTCAAAGTATTCACTAAAAATAAGATTTTTTCAAGACCTTTCGAGTAAGAATTTTGTACATTTTTATTTAAAAATATTTTTTTTTTTGGTGTTGCACAAGTTAAATTTAAATTCAGTTTCGAAACTATCCAGTAAATAATTGTTTTTTTGTAACAAATGTTACAAAAACTATTATGAATTTCCATATTTATTTTTCCATTCTATATAAAAACTTTTGCAAAAGTTTGTGCTGCACGTAATTGTAACAGATACATATATTCATGAATCATTTTATTTAAAGGACAGGCAAACAGTGAAAAACTATGAATGAAAAAACTATGTAATCTTATTCTAATCCATATGTATTGTAATCTAAAACATTAATTGCTTAAATATATTTGGAGACTTGTAATGGAAAAAGTTTGAAGCAAATTATAATTTAACGGATCTTCAATAAGTAATTCAATTTTCAAATTTCAAATCAAATCGTAGACAGAGTGATTGTAAATATTTTTAAACGTTACACTATAAAACAACACGTGGACTAATGGCAACTGACTCGTAATTTTGAGCTAAAGAGTAAACAGAAATAATAACTATTCTAAAATCAGTCAACACTTTCTTTATAACTTACAAAATTGAGAGAAAAGCTCAAGTAATCCAAAATGACTAAGGAAATTTATATTCTTGTCGGACTAACAAATTATTCTATGCGATGCATGATCAAATAGTGGTTTTATTTGTTATATAAGTTTCAAAGCTAGTGTAAATGAAAAATCTGGTATAAAGTTTTGCTATTATAAAGATTTTTTAAAAGTGGTATACCTTCAATCTATTTAAAAAAAAACTAAAAAAAGTTTAACTTAATCGTTTTTAAATTTAAAAGTATATATATGAATGATTATTTATTTGAATACATTTGAGAACGAAATAAAAATCGCTGGAAATAACCCTTTTATAAATGTTTTGTTTTGGCAATACAAATTCATGGGTAGAAGGATGAATTAAATACAATTCTCTGTAAGAATTAGAAAAAAAAAATACATAAATTTCGAGATTATTCAAACAATATGTATTTATCTAGACTTTTAAAAATTTCTAATGTTTGAGAAATATTTAAACATTAAAAAATTATTTTGTTTCGTGAACTACTTTTTCCAATTTTATTACCAGTTTAACAATGTAGTTTTCGTATAAAGTTTCTAGTAGCGAGCAACTTTTATCTCTTTTTTTTCAAATTTCGATAAATAAAATTTGTGCATGATGCTAGGTAGGTACTTTTACCTAAAATAGTTATCTAGATATAGCTAGAGAATATCCTTCTTATATTTAACTTTACAAATTTATCATGTAGTTACTGTAGAAACCTAAATCAAATTTATCAATATCCTTAATCAAATAAAAAAGAAAAAAATCACATTATTTATATTATAGTGTTCCTTTATATTTCAGAACAAATCATGAGTTAGCAAGAGATTTTGTAAACGAACGTTTTAAACAAAAGAACTAATGTTGTATTCCTCTCTCTGAAACGTATTTTCAATCTCCAAAATTCCAAGTATATATATATATATATATGTATATTTGACTTAGGATACCTACTTGAATCGAGCACAATTTTAGACTATTATTCAACACAAAGTCTTCATTAATGTCTCAAAATAATGACATTATTGTCACTAAACCATGTCGGTTTCATAGACCACTCTAGTTGCATTAATATTGTATACATATAATTGACTTATATACAGAACTACGCTTGACCTTCCTTATAAAAATCGAAGCGCATTTATTTTTAAATTTAAGATCGTTACATGTTCGCTTATTCGATTCTAATATTTTATTGACTTTGAAGTGTTTATGGTATCAGTTAATATATTTCATCAACTTACATCCACATTTTTATTGTTTTACTTACAACTTTCTTTTATGTTTAAACAGCTGCAACTTATTACATACATTATATAATGTCTTATTAATATAGAAGTATAAATAAAATCTCGTTAAAATTAATTTTTGATATTTTTTGTTACAAAGATTCGTGTTGATAAACTTTTGAGTATTTTAATTTCGATAGACATTTGAAAACGAAGTTTACTCAAAACATTTTCAGATTCAAAGATGTCCCAAACTTCTATCAACTTGTGCGAAGGTACACTCATATAAAGTTTCCTTAAAAGTTCCATATAAATAAGGAGTTCTTTGCTGTAATGTAAAGCTCGAAATCAATTTAACGTTACAAAGGTGTAAGAGAAAAATAAGCAACCTATACATAACACTTGAAAAATGGGGTCTCTCTCAATCACAAAATCATATAAAATATTAGACACTCTTTGTCTCTTTTGTACAAAATGCAGAAGCGGATTTTTTTTTTATGAAGTATTTTTTTTTATTTAATTTATTTGCAAAACTCCTCATGCTCCACATTGCATAACATGAGGCTTACAGAGGTAAGTGGTAACACAATTATATCATTTAAAACAAATTTGGAAAAAAACATAAAATAAAAAGGAAGAGTGGAAATATACAAATATAAACAAGGGGAGGTACCCCAATATCAAACTTTAAAAATCTATACAGTAAACAAATTTTCTTAAGACATTTAGGCTTTCAGTACAATTGACCAACAAAGACAAAACAGGTAGCCAGGAAATACCTAAGAGTTTCAACTAATTTTTAAAATTCTCTCTTCTACAGAAATATAGTTTACAATACAACAATACATGTTCCACAGCTTCAGCATCCTGACCACAAGAACAAATATCACTCCCAATTAAAGTAAATCTAGATAAATAGCTCTTAAAATTTCCATGTCCTGTTAGAATCTGGGATAACTTGAAATACAGTACAAATTTCTTTCATTTAAGTCGTTGATAAATGGTCGGAAAAAACCTTTTAGTCCACAAAGCTTTAGACGAGGCCAAGAATTTGGTGTTGCAGGAAGAAACAGTTCTTTCCCAAGCTACATGCTTTAAGAAGTATTGAATCTCATTTTATACATTAGATGGAAAGAGTCTTAAAAATCAGTATTCCGCAGATATTTAGATTTCGTCAAACATAAATTCGTTTCAGTTCTTTCATTGGAAATTGACCAAATTAACCGAGGTTCATCTCCTAAAGGGCAATAACGTTACAGGAAGGTTATTATAAAACTTAAACTGAACATTTAAATATCTCAGTTTCAAAATTGTGTAAAATACACGGTAATTAAGTACCGTGGATATTTCAAACGAGATTTCTAACAATGCCTTCTTTATTCATTTATGCAAACATTGATAACAGCAGGAATTTATTTTTTTTAATCTGACAGTGCGTATGTCTAAAATACTTAAAGAATAAATGATTAGTCAAAAACAATCAAGGTAAGTGTTATATATATAGTATCTCGATTTTGGCAATAACTTGTTTTTTGTTGCCCGATTCATCGTGAACTAAGCATTTTTGAATAGATTTTTAGATAAGTCAGTCTTTTTCTTATAATGGATTTAGAATTTTTATCCATTATTTTCAATAGGATTTCGCTCAGTGTTACAAACAGAAAGGAGAAGGTTGATTAGCCGTAAAACTGGTTTAACCCCATTTTTGTATAAAATTAAAAACTGTCTTCAGTCAGCATTGTTTATCATACTGCAGCATCTATATTTTTAATTTCTATATATATATAGCACCTGTTTTGTTCTTTTATCTTTGATGTTCAAATAATCTTTGATTCTCTAGTAGAGATTATATATATATTAAAACTCTATTTCTCTCTCTCTCTCTTTCTCTTCGTATGAATATCTCTCTATATATAAAAAAGTATTTCATGATGCTGTAATAAATTTATTTATACATAAGGTATGTTTTGTAAAAATTTGTCGTAAAAAGGTGAATTTAACTACATAGGAACACCAAGAACGTTTTTCCTAGGAGTAGGGGAGGTCCTCCCTACCTTCCAGCGGCATAGATCATAGCTTACTCAGATCGTGATGTTATAGATTTCTTCAGTAATTTCTAGAAGCATCCAAATGATCACCAAATTTTGTCGCCAAAAATGATGCCAACTTGGCTGTATTGCCAATATTTCGTCAAATTTCCACTGAAACGTTATTATAATGTAAGAGACGGAGTTGACTGAGAATATCAAAATTCTTATAATAAAATAAATACATCAGAAAGTAATATACTAAAGTAAAGTAATTATAGTTTTGCAATTTGAGCAACGAATATGAACAGTTGTTTAATTTGTACAAGGGGTCCACCGTTAGTTGAACAGGGGGTACTCCCCTCCTCTAGTTATTCTAATAAAGATTTCATAATATTTTTAAGAGATTCAGAATATTTCCAATTAAAGAGAATAATTGAGGCTCAAATTAGGCAAGATTTTACTTCATTACTGCGCCATTTTTTTCTGTGTTTTTAATTACCTTTGTGGCCTAATCGTATTTCAGAAGCTACAAGAAGAAAATTTTAATGAAAATTCAAATTTCTAAACTGATGTATGTATCTTTTGCGACATAATTAAAAAGGGAAGATGTCTAGACAGCCCTCACAGACATCAATAACTTACATATCTTATCATGATTAATTTTAATTCATATAATGCTGAATATGACAGAGACTAAAAATGAATGATTATTCTAAAAGTAAATTTAGATTCCTGTTCCTATGGCGATAAGTTATGATGCATAGCAAATTTATTTTTAGTTATCATCATTTTTTTTTATTCTATCCCAATCATCAAAGGGAATTAGGATTTGTTATAACAAAACAAAGAAATCATGAAATTTAAATTCGAAGTTATGAAAGAGTCAGAAACTTAGAAATACTCTGATTGGTGTTGAGAATTGTCTGCTTCAGAAGAAAGACACCTGTTCATTGGACAACAGTAAAAAGTACTCATATTTCAATTTGAATGGTAGACGTTCAAGATAACCAATGAATTTGTGATTAGTTATATTTAAAATATATAATAATGTGTTCCTTTGTGTATTTATTCAATACTATCAGCTTGGTCAATATCTTTCTAACTTCATGCATCGAAGCTTTAGATAAGTTCCAGATGATATTCTGAAAGTATAAATGTGATAAAAGTAAGATATTATAAATTATAATATTTACTTTTATCACATCTATACTTTCTTCTATTTTTTACTTTACGTAAGATTTATGAAGTATAGATGTGAATATTTTATTAGTCAGATAAGTAAAAGACAAATAATTTGTTATGAAGTAATGAACAGATGTTTAAATAAGAAAAATAAGTTTTGATTCACTAGTGAAGCATAAGCTATATTATTAGTCATCTAACTGTAACTACTCTAAAATAAATACGCCATTTTACACTGGTACCAACATTGAAAACATAATCTAAAGCTAGCATTTATTTTGGTATAATTTAAAAGTAACTGTTTCCAGTTCACTTATTCTTAAATTTTAGATGGTTTCATGTATAGCTGCAGATATTTTAACTACTTTTATACATAACCTCAAAAACAACTCATGTATCCAAAAATATAATAATTATGAACTTCTTAGAACTTTAACATTAACTTTGAATTTAACTTAATCGTGCTGTATAAGAATAATTAAATCTTTAAAAAAACCCTCTAGTATTATAATGTCTATTTCTGATATAAATAAACTTTTGGACTCATTTTAAGCAATTTCTTCAGCTCTTCTCAGAAGGTTAATCTCTTGATTGTTGCAAGTTTTCCAGAACTACAGTTACATACAATTGATAATATATAAAAATTTCTGTTAAAAACTTCTTATTTATGAATATTTCCCTTGTAGAGAAATATAATATCAAAAATGGGGACCCTTTTTGAGAAGTTTTGATTAACAGCTTGCCAACAGAATCTACTTCACATACTGCGATCTTCAGGGGGGGATTACTTGTGATCAATGATGAATCTTGTTATGAATTATCTGGAATCGCGGAGTCATTTGTCAAATATTCTACTTGACGTATCAGAGATCTTCTGAATAAGTTAATTTATAACAGAAAATTTAAAAATTGTTCACTTGCAGAAAATGTCAACGAAAACTCAACGAGAGACAATATTATTAGAATTAAAAGGGGATGTTGTTTAACTAGCAATAAAAATAATAACTGACCCCTTTTCAAATGCCTGCTTTCACCAATTACTAATTTAATTTTTTTTTTTGAAAATATTCTATAATCTATATAAATTTCTCTTGTGATTCGTATTAAACTAAAGTAAAACTAGTGCAAATACTAATCAATTTTTCATCAATCTATTGATGTATTATAGCAATTTAAGTATTTAAGAATTTAAACAAGTATTAAAATAGAATAAAAAAAACTAAAAAAAAACTGTACAACGGGTGTCGTGAAATGTTTCTTGGCATATTTTAAATTAAAAGATTTTTTCACTTAAAATTTTGGCACAAGACACAGCGTATTTGACACATTTTTTTGTTTTTGTTTTTGTCACCTTACAACAGAAATATAATTGTAAAGTGAGTAAATATTAACGTCGCACTGTTCAGCTGCTCGAGGGCTTTTTTGGCCACTCATCACGTAATTTTGAACCATGGTCAAGTGACGTGGACGATACCTGAGCTGGAAACCTCCTCTCTTAACTACCACACCACACCAACGGGAGGACGTTTGAGCTCTCAACAGATTTAACGAGCATCGCTTTCCAACACGGCGGGTCTTTAGTGGTACTGGGTTCGAAATCGTGACAAGGACAGCCACGATCCGATACCTTGACCACTCGGCTACCGCAGTCACAAAATATAGTTGCAAGGGATTAGCAAATGTAATCAGAACAAATAAATTAAAATCGATTGTCTGATGCAGGAAATATATTATTTTTTGTTATATTAAAATTTGAATTTACTTTTTAAATATATATATTCCTTAAGTAAACTTTTTTAAAATTTTATAACAAAATTCTAGCTGAATTATTTCGTTCTATTGAGTAGTATCAAATGAATCATTGCTGATAATAGAGAGAAACAACGCATTGAATAACATTAAGATACTGCCATGCAATATTTTTAAGATTTTAACTTTATTTATTCTTGGATCAGAAACTGTTGAAATAAAGACCAACATTTCACTATTTAATTATCAATAAATGTACGAGAACTTCCTTTCATCAACAGCAAATGAATGATACATTTGTTGACTCTTATAACAACCCTTGTGGTTAATTTTAACTTTCCAATTGATAAATATTCAATCTAAACATTCACAATATAAAATCAATTTTTTAAAAAATCCATGTGTCTAAAGGTACATAAAGGTAACGTATTTATTTTGTTTTCTCGTTATTGTTACCATCTATCTAAAAGTAATATTTCTTGACCAGTAATTGGGCTTTCTTAGCAGATTTAGATCAATTTTAATTAAAACACCCCAGTCTGTCTTTGTGTTGTTGCTTAACCTTCCATGCATACGATTTAGGGTTTGCAATATCGGGATACCGAATACCTGTATTTTGAGCTATTTGTACAATTTTGTAATACCTCTATTTACAAGTTTAAATGCCTTTTTTTCGGTATTTATCAGAATTCGGTATTTACTGGAAAAATATATATTAACTGAAAATAAACCAGATCATATGTTAATATTAAACTCTAAAACAGTTAGAACAGTTTACTCCTAATGGTGGAACGATTTTCGAAACTGAAAAATCCAACCCAAAAAGCAATGATCAACTTAAACCGAAGAAAAGTATACAAAAATAGAAAAGGTCTTACGGTGTTTTCATAATTATAATGATTTTAAAAATGAAAATGAAAAAGAAGAAAATAGACTAACCAATTCAAATTTGGTCAAGTTTATAGTAAATTTTCTTAAATATACTATTTCTCAAATATACTTTATACACTTTTGTAATTTATAAGTTACAAATAATTTTTTGCAAAAGAGAGATTTTTACACTCTCTAATAAAACTGGCAAATGTAAAACAAAGAAACACCTGTATTTTCTTTCTTTTTCTAAAATTTCTACTACCGGTATTAAAACCGGTATCCTGGTATTAAGATTTAAAAAATAACGAATACCGGTATTGAACTTTTGGTCCGATATTGTAATCCTTAGAACGATTGTCTTTATATCCTGAGTTTCCAGAATTATTAATAAACAACGTTGGATTAAAAATAGAAATTAGATAGAAATAATAACTAATAGAAATTCTAGGTATAGACTCATCGAATTTACCGAAATTGCATAAAGGATATCTGAAAAATTTCAGTGATTGTATTCCAGAGTTGTATTTGATCATATTTGAGTTTCCTTTTAATCATCCACTTGATTAAAAGGAATTTTCCAACAGGAGATATTTTCAAGAAACCTGAAGGAATGGACCAAGCATTAGTTGGCAAGCGAAGGTCATCTATGGTTATAATAATAATAGTCTATCAAAAGATTTTCATTTTCGAATAAAATCTTCAGAGAGGTGTAAGACAATTTTTTCAACGATTATTTAAATTCTCTCTTTTAAACATAGTTGAGGATAATTTAATTGTAGCTTCTAACTGTTCTTAGAGATAAAAATGAAGATGAATTCTTGAACATATACTTGTTTCTTTTACTCAGTACATATTTCGTCCGTCGTTTATTTTAACTTAGGGCTATGAAATTTAATATTAAGATTTATTTTTACGTTACCCATTTAATTTTTTACGCTAATAGTATCATGTATCGTATTAATGTTACGTTCATCAGTGAAAAAGATGCAGGTGTTTTTAGGAAATGCGAATATGAATTAATTTAGGGAAAGGGAACTAAAAAAAAGAATGAAGTTGCATCTGTGTTATCTATTTTAATTTACTAACAGTTCTGCTGACGCAAGCGGATGTAGAGGAGCTTTTTTGAGAAGAACAAAAAGCTTCATGTTTCCAATAACAGGATCTCCAGAGCTGTAAATGACGTAAGAGATAGCCATGTTAAATCTGCTAACTCTTTAGACATCTAAAAAGCATATTCACAAAAGTTGCTTTAAACTTTCTAAAAATACCTTTTCACATTACGTAATATTACTCTTTATTCAGGATTGCTACTTTTCATCAGACACCATAAATTCTCTATTCGTAATTGTGTATAAATGATGATTTCAGGATACGCCTTCAAGTGGACATAAATTTTTAAAAGAAAGTACCCAATTTAACGAAAGGGCATGATACATGGCAAACATCTCTCCATAAACTGAGATGCAAAAGTTTATTTTAATCACCAAAGAATTGAGGGTTTTTTCCAAGCAATTGTAGATTGTTTTTAACACCCTTTTATAAGCTTCACTTGTATGTAACGGAATCTTTTGAGCTCAATTTTTACCCACTTTAAAAAGTCAGATTAATTCGAAATTTTGCTCACATTGTCAAGTACCGATGTCAATACAATAATTTATTCCAATTCCCTGATCAGAATCATCAGGATTAACGATTTCCCCTTCTCAGATCCCATCCCGCATCTGGCGACTAATTTCAGATCCCATTTCCAGATGTGGCGACTAAAAGATTCAGTTACAACTTAGTTCGATTAACTTAAAATTTTTTTCAGTTTTTAAAACTTTAACCTATATTAAGAGTATTTATAAACGGATGTCCGTTAGGTACAATGATTGGTTTCAAATAATTTTTTTTGCTTATAGTATATTACTTTTTTTAAAATAAGATATTGTTATTGTTTCTGAATATCGAATCAACATCAGGTAGTGGCGAAACGGAGAATATTAGGGCCCTCTTGCAATGTCAAGTTTTGGGCCCCAAGCCGGATCTTACAAGGATTGTGTACTTGGTGTCAGTGAGGCTATGAGCTCCCTAGAATCCTGGGGCCCTCTACGATGCAGGGGTTGCTGGAGGAGTACGTTACACCACTAACAACAGGGATTTTTCTGTTGCTAAAAGGAACTTAATTTTCCTCTCCGAGGTGATTCAACCACAGTGAGGTTATTTATAAAATTGAAATATACTCTAAAACATTTTAATTTTTTTCAAAAAATTGAGAACATTGACTCTTCCTGTTAGTTTTCCTCCTTTCTTTTCATATATGAAGTTACGATTTTTACATATTTTGTTGTAGCACCCATGATAAATTATTTATAGTTTAAATAATCGTTTCAGTCTTTATATGTTCATTTATTTAGTCCTCAGAACGTTGAGTGGATCTAAAGCACCTTCTGAAGTTGCACAGCGAATGATAATTAAATTTTCAACGAGTTTAAATGGAAAATCTATTTAAATTTGGTCCAAATGGAATGTCCAGTTTGGCACTGACCCTTTATAGAGGTTCTGCGTATGCTAATGGAGCGTAATGTTTGAAAATGGGCAAGAGATGGTTCGAAATTTGACTCATTATCAATGACTTACTAGAAGTATAACTCGAATGAAAATTCCCCTTTGCTTTTGATGCCCAACGAATAAAAACAAATGAAATTGGAGATAAAATGAAAATGAGTTAAAGAAGTGTACAATTAATTATTCGAACGAATTGCAATTTCATGGACTCATAAAGTGGATGCCTTGAATTTTAAATGCAAATCCAAAGATGTCAAAAACAGAAATTTGGGAAAGGTATTTGAAACACTATGTAGCAAAATGAATTTTTTTTACTGGAATTTCGGTTTGTAATGAAAATTGAGTGTATCATTATATACACCTCTGAAAAAAGTGGTTTAATATGGAATGGCGAGTAACAAATAAAATTGCTTCCCTAAAAAATTTTTTAAAAAATTTGGTTGTTTTCTAAAAAAGTGATCTGTGAAAATTGAGTGTATCATTATATACACCTCTGAAAAAAAGTGGTTTAATATGGAATGGCGAGTAACAAATAAAATTGCTTCCCTAAAAAATTTTTTAAAAAATTTGGTTGTTTTCTAAAAAAGTGATCTGTACTGTTTTTTATTTTTGATAATGGCAGGAGGAAGGATTCGCAAGGTATTGTGTAAGTTGAATTTCTTCTTGACTGACGTGCAATAAGTTGAGAGTTGAGACAGCATATTGGTAAAAAATAAATAAACGTTTCATTGCGATTCACACATTGTTATCTTTGTCCACAACACTGCACAACTCAAAATAGCTTTCGTAACCCAAGGAAAATTGAAAAAAATTCATTGGACAACACTTTGCTAGTGTCCGGACTTAACTTAGAGCAGCCATTTGCTTGGGCCCTCAAAAGAAGTATTTGAAGGAAAAAGATTTTCATCAAGAAGTTCAAGAACGGTGTGCAGTAGGTTTTGTGCACATATGACTTATTTTAACTGTACAAAAACTTATAAAAAACGAATGCATTGGAAAAATATGTAGATTTTTACGGAATATATGTGTTAGAAATGTGCAACATTGGTGTGATTTTGGTAAGCAAATCTTCAAAAATGAGCTTAAAGTCTTTTTATTATTATTATTCATAAATAATCTCCCTTTGTACACTACCCACAAGAGAAATTCACAGAATGTCAGTTGAACAAAAAATTTGGCTACGAAAGTTATTATGACCAGGTAGTTCAGTTGAGTAGACTAGAGGTCTATTATCAATGTATTTTAGAGATAACTCAGAATTCGGGTAATTTTTTTTCGAATAGACAAAGTCTCCAACATTAATATTTATGCATTTATAACACGCATATATCATTTCCTTAAATAGATTCCTTAAAATTTGCAAACCACACTTTTTTACTTTAATATATATAAAAAAATATTAAATCATTGTTGCAATAAAAAAAAAAAGATGTAAAACACGTTTTATGAAGAAAAAAAGCTTGCACTGAGATAGGAATCAGTAGCATATTAAAATGTGCAAATACTCAGATACTTATGTACTTTAAAAAGTGTTCTGATTAGGCCGTGTTTTTGATATAAGTCAAGAACTACAAGCAAGAGCACAGTTAATCTTGTTGAATATGCTATGAATAAGCTATTTTATGCTAGTTGAATAAGCATATTTATAACACTTACACCTTTCTACTGTAACTAATATTTTTATGATAACTATTTTATAATGCCAATAGTGTTAGCTTCACTTACTACTAACGCAGATGACTTTTTGTTATGAATCATTTAATGTAATATTTAACTTTTCTAATAATAAAAGGTTTTTTTTTTTTAAAAAAAATCATTCATTACACTTAAAAACTTAAATTATTAAAAATAAATTAATTTAAAATTATTATTTGATTACGAAAATAATAATTTTTAAATTATTATTTATTATTATTTTTTAGATTATTATTTATTATTATTTTTTAGATTATTATTTATTCTTTGCACTTATTAACATTTTATTTCATTTTAAATATTTCTTTACGTAGTCATTTCAAAAATCTGACATTGAGTATTAGTTCCCATTTTTTAAGCGAGCATTGTTTTAGACTATATAATAATTTTTAAACTAAAAATGAAGAGAAAAAAACTATAAAAATAAAAGAGAAAAGTTTAAAGTTTTAAAATATGGAAATATATATATATAGAGAGAGAGAGAGAGAGTTTTTTAAAAAATACTTATATATATATAGTTCATGTCTCCTAAACAATATAAATGTCTTTTACTTCCTGTTAAATATATTTAGTTTCTCAATAGACAACAAAGGCGTCATTCGATCGCCCACAAGACAATAATCTAGTTCTCATAGTTACATTCTTTCTCCTCTTTAAAAACATTGAAGCTTGACTAACAATGACAATAACTATTTTACCATGGTGCATCTTGTACAGAAGCCTTATCTGTTCCCTTGTATGTAATTTCAGAAGTCTGTTTTTAATGTTTATATTAATGATTCTGTTGCATGTTTTCTCAGACAGCAGACGGGTCCTGATAAGCCATGTAAAATTCAAAAGAGGGTTTTATGAATATCTTTTGAATACCGTGAGACAAAGGTGTGGGCAAGGGGAAAGTGGGAGGGGGACTCTGAAATTAGCATACTGTCTGCCAAGGTACTGCTGGGAACGTGGAGTCTGTTCAATGTTTGAAACTTTTGAAACTTCCAAAGTGGCATGTCATAACATCCGCTCACAATTCTGGACATCACGTGATTACCATCTGGGAACGAGGATACTTCTCGGCGTGGGTATGGGTCCATATTGCGTAATTTAATGGGAAACATGCTGATCAGCTTTTTCCTCTGTGGATGTAGAACTTGAATTTAAATTTTTTTTAAAGGGTTTCCCCTATGGTTTTATTTTTTTCATTATGGGTGATTTAAAAAAGTCAATGATATAAAATAAAAATTAAGTAAATGGGAAAATAGAAAAATAAATTTGAAACTTTTTTAATTTGGGAAATATAAGGAAACGAATAATTCCCGTTTCTTTTTAGGGGAATATGCCCCCAAAAGGAAAAACCCATTCCATAGAAAATCTTTAAAGAAGTTGCTTCTCAAACTTTTCAATGTTTTTTTGACCCTATTTTTAATCATAATTTTTTATTGCCCCTTCCCCCTTTCAACGTAATGTATCGAATGCGGGATTTGTATTTAAAGCTAAAGCTACAATATACAACCATAATTATAAACCGTATAAATAATCCATATAAGTATTAAATTTTATATATGTTACTTTTAATTAAGAAATATTTTAAGTTGCTTTTAAATAATAAAAATTTTAAGTTGCGTTTAAATAATAAATATTTTAAGTTACTTTTAAATAATAAATATTTTAAGTTGCTTTTGAATAGTAAGATAAGTATTATGTTACTTTTCATAGTTCAGAATGTATTTTGTTTTGCTTCCTTTTAGTAAAGTAATAATTTCTTTCAAATATTTTTTTTTATTTTTGACTTTTCGATATGCTCACGCCCCCTAGGGACCCTGCAGTTTGAGAAACGCTGTTTTAATGGACCCTAAATTCCGTTGATATCAATAATGAAAAAAAAAAAAACTTGATAAACTGTTGTTTAATGGAACATCCTTTTGTATTGGGTCTCATATATGTAACAATATAAATAACACTTAATATGAGTGGATGCAGGATTTCTACCCATATATTTATTTCTTTACTCATTTGTTTTTTAAAAAGGTTTTAAAGTATTTAGCTAAGAGTATGTTGTATTTATTCATTTAGGTATTAAAACACAATTCACAGTAAGTACATGGAATTTTTCTCTATATATTGTACGTAAATGGTCTAGTAAAAAACCACAAAAGTCAGTTAAAAGAGGCTCTACTGTACACTTTTAATAATACCGCCCGTATAAGAACATAAAAAAAATTTTTTTAAATTAAAACAATTCTTTTTTTTTGTTATTTTATTTGTTTTGAAAATATTGAAAAAGAGAGATTAATTATTTTATATTTGAAGTTTATTGCTAATAATTTTAGTTATTTAATTCTTTTCTTTAAGTTTAATTCGTACAAATTTAATGTTAAAAATTCACATTAAAGTGCTAATCATGTTTTTTTAAAATTATTTTGATTTCAACTAAGAAATTTAATTTCAAATAACAAAAACTAGTTGTCACATAAAAAGTATTAAAATTAGTTGAAAAATAAGTCACTACTGGAAAGAGATAGGCAGATTTAGATGAAGAATTATAATTACGAAAAGCAGTTTTAATTGTTTATCGGACAGTTATAATAATCGACGAAATAGTTATAACATCCTAAAAAGAAAACTAGAAAATTTTCTCGATGTTATTTGTAGAAAAATCAAAAATCATCTTAAAAAATATTGAGTAACACCCTTAAAAAAATCGATATTTAAATAAAATATTCGAAATGATTTTTATGCCTGAAAGCTCTTATCCTTGTTTATTATAAACTACATAAAATATAATAAATTCGACTTTTTTTTTAATATCTGTTATATGAATTGTGTCTGACTAGTTGCGCACACAAGGGGGCTCCCCCCCATAGCCCTTGATTTTGTTTCGATTGATTACAATCCTATGTACATATTATGTAAAATTTAATTATGTATTTGTCATTAATAATTAATTTTATTAATTAATGCTAATTATTTATTCAATAATTAATTTTTAATTGTTTTTTTTCCCGAAAACCAACAAAATCAATATGTTAGATGGCGTATTGGAACATGATACTACGGTGGACTTTCGACCCTGGCCCCGCTCCCCTTGAAAAATTTTTGTGTGCGCCACTCTGTCTGACTATAATAATTAACTCACATTAAAAATAATGACAATAAGTGAATCATGTAAAGTTAGGATAAGTTTTTCAGTTTTAAATTATTATTCACTCAATAATATTTTTGAATTTAAAAAAAAAATTAAAATTTTAATACCTTTGAAAGTTTTGTTTCGGTTTTTATATATATTTTTAGATATATATAAGTATAATCTTAACATTTAACTTTATTTTTTAACAAAGTTTTAATTATTCATATACATTAAAAAAAATGCTAATAGTTTGCTGTTTAAAAAAATAATGAAACATAGGTAGTTTGCATTGTATTAAAATTGCGAATTAAATTAGAAAATATATCATGTTTTATTTACAATCTAATCTCTGTTCTAAGACATTCCTTTTACTTTTTCTTCATTTATTACATTCAAAACTGAAAGGAAATAGTAACAAAAATACTTCGTAGATTATTCAAATTCAATAAAATAAATTGTTGTTGTTGGCGTGTCTATGATATGAAAAAAAAAGGAGAAGAAGCTTTAGATCGCTCCGAAACTGTCGAAGACAGCTTCGGCAACCTCAACAGCTTTATCAGAGAACACCAAATCTTAAATAAAATGTATTATTAAGGGAATAAGAACATATAATTAATAAAAATTTTTTTTGTTTAAAATTGACATATTTTAAAACAAAAAATTAGCATTTCTTCTTTAAAAAATTCCTTTGATTTCGAACGAAAAAAAGGAATATTATGTATTCATGTATTTTTATGTGAGAAAATTAAATGATTATTATTGGTGGTTCAGATATGTCATGAACTGTGTATTATTAAGTACTTCCCTTGCCAAGAATATATATACATATATATATTTCTATTCTTTTCATACTTTTGTTAAGTGCAACAATTCAGCCATTCACATGCTTTGAATTTGCATTTAGGTCCAGAATCTGGCAATAATTTATTTATTGTACCCAGATTTAGCGCGGGCTCTGCATTTTTTATGTGTAAATTCCAAATTCACCTGTTTTTTAATCTCTGCAAAATGAGTATTTTTTTATTATTTCAAAATGCGTACCAATGTTTGTTTCATGTACTAATATCAATAGATGGAAAAAATATCAAAGCATTTAGCCTAATAGGAAAAAAGTCTTAGCATTTTAAACGAAGATAAACTAGTAATTTTTTTCTTTCTGAGATCAGCAAAGAGTTTATATTTGTCATTGGGATGGAATACTAAAGTTATCATAACTCTGATTTTTTTTTAATTTAGAGGTTTCAAATATGTTGAGATTATAAAAATTATATAAAAAATAAATTAGGGTAAAAAAATTTATTTGAAATTTTGACGGATTTGTGTGTGTGTGTGTGCAATTGAATCGTATTGTGTCCCCTTGATACGTTTTCTATGGTAGGTCAAATCCTGTTGATCTTTATGTAACACAAACCCCTCAAACGATAAACTTTCATGAATTATTTTGATGAAACAAATATTACTTATTTTTCATTTATTTAATAAGACTGTCTATCTTGCTCATTTATAGTATTAAAAGTGTCTTATGTTTTACAAACAAAGTAAAATAAAAACTATAAACTATTTTCTAAAATAACTAAAACAGCTGTTTGAATTTTCGAAAACAACAAAACTAAATTTTAAATAACTTTGTTTCAAAAGTCATGAGCAAAAGCATGCTCTTTATAAGTATTTATTGAAGCACAGAGTGATTAACTTAAGGTATCCGATTACGTTCGGAACCGTGATTTTAAAAAAGCGCATAAAAGGATAATTTTCATAATATTAAGCGTCACTTAGATAAGAATACACGTATAAAATTGTTTTAAGGACATTATGACAAAAAAAATTATTTAAATACAATATTTTGGCAAAAAATGAACATAAAATAACCTTTTTTCAAAACGTTCTCCGTTTAAAAAACGCTTCTATAATAATAATATTTTGTGTGCTTATATAAAGTAAAGACTTCTCCAAAGAGTCTCAACTAGGATTTTAGAAAAATTCACATTATTTTCAGAGTTATTACCAATTAAAATAATTATCGGCGTTTTTTTTCTTAAAATTTTTCCCTCTGTTGTCGTAAAATATGGATAAATCCACTTCTAAGTGATATATTTCAAAAATTCTAGTTCAGCCTCTGTAGAGAGGTCTGAGATATATACAGAAAAAATATTATTATAATAGAAGTATTTTTCATAAAAGGAGAATATTTTGAAAATGTGTCATTCTATGTTCATTTTTTGTCAAAATATTGTACTCTGAAATAATTTTTTATTATAATAATATTCTTAAAACAATTTTATATACGTTTTGTAATCTAAGTGACACTAAATATCATAAATATTATCCATTTATACGCTTTTGCAAAATCACGGTTCCGAATGTAGTCGGATACCTTAAAAATTTAAACATAACAAATGTTAAAAAAAGAAACAAAAAAAAGCATGATAAGTCATTACGTTCCAAAATGAATAAAAAGAAACCAAACACATAATTTCAACATACCTTTTACCGAGGACTTTTCAGAGCCACAAAAGCCCCACATCACAGCTGAACTCATTTTTGCGTAACTAAAGGCTTGGCCTGGTTACAGCCTAACCCTTCCGTTTTAAAAAGAGGTATAAAGCATCATTTTTTTTATGAAAATAAAAAAATTTCTCTCCCACTCCCGTACAACCCTTGCACAATCTTTTGTCCCGACTTCCGCTAAGAGAGTATAGAAAGCGATTTCGGGGTAACTTTTTTTTATTCTATTTTTTTTACTCGTTCCCGAAGGTGAAGTCGGGTTGAAGGTCACCAAAACCCTTTCACATATTTGAAAATTTCGATGTTTGAAAAAAGAAGGATTCAAACGACAACCCTGTATCCGGTGTTTTCAATTCGAAGCATCTGTTTTGCGATTCGTTTTCTAATTTTCTTCTCGTCTTCGGGCGTGTCCAGATGATACTAAGAAAAATTGATTAAAGTTGTGTCCCATTACAGATGTTATTAATGGCAAATGCATAGAAAGCAGGGAAAAAAAGTTATCTGTATTGGTAAAAGAATAATTTATCTAAAATTAAAAAAAAAAGTGAATTTCCTAAAATTATGCAAATTGAATGAGATTTTGATAGACTTATTAAAAATAAAAATAAAACAAGACTTTTTTTGAGTCACGGCTTGTGTCTGCTTTTACCAGTAATGAGTTTCTTTGACAAAAAAAAATTCTAAGCGAAAACAATTCACCACCTAGGATCTATGATTTTGAGTACCCACTTAGGGTGTAACTGAAATGATGTGAAATATCTTTTAAAATTGAAAATAGAAATGAAATCCCAATGTAATGTGGAGTCGGAAGGCAATTGTCGAACCATTCCAGGGTATGTTCGTGGTCAAAAAAGATATCACAGAAAAGATATATATTTAAGAGGAAAAAAAACCTTTATTAAAAAAGATTAAAGAAATTGCTCAAATGAATGTCCATTAGTTGTAACATATGCATGATATCGGCAACGGGAAGAATCTTGTACACGTTGAAATATTTCTGAAATTTCACCAATGGCAGCAGCAATGCTAATTCTGGCGATAAGGTCATCTAATGACTGAAAGATCGTTTTGTACACATAACGTTTTAAATGTACCCAGGGAAAAAGTCCAGATAGGACAAATTAAGATATCTGAGAGGCAAAGTAACGGTTCCTTTGTGGTCAATCCATGCGTTGTTAAAGGCAATGTGTAGGTAGATCCTCATACTTCTATCATAATAAGCTGATGCTCCATAGTGCTGGAACCACGTAGTGACTCTCTGATTTTCTGGCACCAACCGAAGTAAATCTAGGAAAAAATTCTGAAGAAAATGGAAAGTACTTCCGTTCTTTAAGTTAATCCGATAAGAAATAAGTCCCAGTAAAATAATTAGGAATTATTCCTTTCCATAATACCCTGAGAGACTTTCCTGAGGTCTCTTGAACGCGCATCATGTGTGGATTCTTAATAATGTGGCATACTCGTGATTGCTGTGAATATTAAATATACCGTAATATATGACGGTTGCCTTCGCTAGTGGGAAAATATATGTTGCAAATTATAGTAGCAGAATGTCATGTTGTAGGACACTCTGTGTGTTATTTCTTATCTTCGGCAATGGTAAAGGTGTGATATTTCTACATGAAACCTTTGCCGTACAATCATCTGGCCCATTCCATGGTTTCAAATTAATTCAAGTGTTTCGTGTTTGGACTGCTTATTGATTTCTTGTAGAATTGCCTCCTCCTCATTTACCATTCGGACAGTACTTGACCAATGTCATGTGTTGGGAGTGGAATGGTCCCCGTCTGTAAAAGCTGTTTGTATAACCGTAAATTGGAATCTGAATAGGGTAGTACTTTTTTTTGGAAAATGCTCATTAACGTTGTCAGGACCATACATCAAGTGCATAGTGGTCAGCATTCGAATATTGCTCCATTTTTGGCAGCAAACAACATGAATGAAAAACGTATGTTTTGAAGAAGAATTGTGAAGTGTTATACATTTTTCTCTCTAACGCATTTAAATATTTTTAAGGAATAAAAAGTAACGAGAGGAATATGTTTTCGTAGTTCAACTTCCGTTCAATATAAACATTATTTATTTTAAATTTAATGATGTTTAATTTAAAATAGTTAAATCAAATTTGATGTTTTTGCAACGTATTGTGAAAAATATTTCATTAAAACCTTTTTCTTGTTCAAAATCATTTGATCTGCTTCAAATGGATTGAGTTGATAAAATCTAAGTTTACTTGAAATGGCTCCAAGCATTTTTTATTATTATTTTTATATACAATGGTTCTTTGAAGTATTTTTCAGAAAAACATTACAAAATACATCATCTCTTGTACGAAATTATTATTTTTGTTTCGGGAACTTTTTACTAAAATTAATAAAAGAAAAATGTTTTAATTTTGTAAAACTAACATTTCGACTAATTTAACATCAAACTCTGTGACTTTTAACATGTTATTTCTGTAGTACTTAAAAATATGAAGTTATTTTTAAGAAGTATGTTCCGTATATTTTCACTAATATGAATATTGTAATTTATTCAAAAGTGTAAGTTGAGTTCGAAGTTTTCTACTAAAATTACCAATACACCGTGTTTATAAAACCTCAGAAAAAGTATAAGTGCACGGTGTGCAAAGAGTAGAATTATAAATAAATTGTTGGTAACATTTCAGAAGGGAATAGATTTCCGAAAGTCGTATTTTTCTGTGTTCTTGAAAGAATCTCATTGTATTTTTTAATACTTAGAGGAGATCCTTTCACTGTTAATCAAAAATTCAAAATCATGAGTTATGTAAATTCATGCATGTGTATAACTTATTAAAAAAATCACTTTCACCTTGAAACTTCAATTTAAAGTTTTCTCTTGAAGCAAAATCTTACATTAAATATGAAATTTTACACAAAGACTCCAGTTAAATAAAATATATAATGATATTATCTAACAAATTTCCAGAAGCTTTACACTTAGTACGAATTTTTCTTCTTCTTTTTTTAATAATGCTGTTTTTAGCTATTCATGAATGATGCGTAAAATAAAACTACGTAAAATTACCATTTTTTAACTTTATTAATAATTTATCAGTTTCTTATGGTCTTACAAGTTATCTTAATTTTTATATTTTAGAAATAATTTTTTTTAAAAAATATATATAAACTGTCACACAAAACGTTATACGAAACTATTTTTAGTCCTGATTTTAGAGCCATTTCTTCCAAACTTAATTTTAAAAATATTTAGTAGAAAAAAAAAACCATGACAAACATTTTGGATATCGTTTGTATTAATCCAAAATAAACAATTATTTTTATTAATAAAACTACCATTTATATTCCTCAGTAAAATATTTCAAACTTAAAATTCGGATAAAAATTTTTAAAAAATGTTTCTTAAGATTTTTTACTCTATTACTTTGTTATAATTTTTTTTAAAGAAAATTGATCAAAAAATAAAAATAAAAAAGTTTAAAAAAAACGAATTTTGAATTTAGTTTGTATTTTTTTTTATTTCCACTTTATTAAAAAAAGCGAAAATATAATTAGGTAAAGCAGTAAGCATAGCATCTGTTGCGCTTCCATGAACCCTACTAATTAATTCTTGAAAGCCTCACGTAACTCAGCATCTGACCTCATCCTGACCTTCAACCTCATCTGCTCTGCATCACTACTTAAGATTGTCCTATCGCAGGCTGAAAGAGGACAACATTTAATTTGTTCTTCGTCTGACTACGTGATCAGAAACTCTGTCTGGACAATGTTTTTCACTGAACCAGATGAAGAGGCCCTTACCATAATGATGAATTGCTGGTCAATCGATTTGGACATTATTTGAAATACCGCAGATGCCCTTCTGATTTAGATTACTTAGATTATTTATAAGCTTTGACTCTAATTTTTTGTTCCTTTTTCGAAAATGGAAAAAGAAATTGAAATAATTTCTATTTTTAATTAAATAAACATAATTTATGGGATCTGTCTCGAGAAAAAATAATGAGAAGGAAATTATAATGCTTGAATTATGTCTTGGTGTTTGGATGGATATCACGTCATTTTAGCAGAGAAAAAAAGTTTCTTCGATAATATTAACTACTCTAAAGAAAATTATTAAAGGAAAAAAAAAGATATCTAGCTTTAAGTTAGAAATAAATTGCAAAAAACGGAAAAAATTTTATGAGGTAAGTGAGTGTTTCAAGGGACTCGTGATTTAGCAATTAATTTTTGTCTGATTTACTGCCATTTCATCTACTTGCTACTCAAATATATTACATTTAATTAGTGTCAGATATTGTTATGTGTTTGCTTTTTTCTGTAAAAGTAATTCTTAATAATCAAACTTTTCATGAAAATTTTATATTTCATTACATTTTAAAGTGTTTTAATAATTTCAAACAATTTGCAATGAAATACGTTTTTATTTAATATAGAATAAATAGGTTTTATTTTCTTCATAAAAATCATTTAGATTTGTAGTTTTACTTTGTAAATAAAAATATACTCTGAAGTATTAGAATATCCCCATATATTATATAGTGGTGTTTTTAAAGGAAAGCCTTTTAGAGTGTATAAGTGAAAAAACAATTTTTTTTTTTTTTTTTAGTAAAATTAAGGTATTCGATATTTGCGACAACCTTTTTTTTTAAAAAAATGGAGATATGGGGATTTGCTTGTGGATTTTAGATTTATTTAGTACATTTTAAGAAAAATATGAAGAAAAAAAAAGAGAGAAAAAGAAATTATTATTACTAAAATGGGTAAAAATTGACAAAAAATTACATAAACGGGGCCCATTTTGTACAAAATTTTATGAACAAATTTTCAATTTTTCAATTTTGATGTGCTGCTTTGCTATCCATTTTTGAAATGAACTTCAGGAGAAGAGATATTTTAGTTTTTACAAAAACTAGGGCACAATATCTTAGTTATTATATGAAATTGCTTACAAAAACAATGATTATATTCACATATGGGTCTGTAAATTTGGTACTGAAACAGTGACTGATAAACATGAAAGTTAAAACACTTCTACTATTTTACAGAACATACACAAAAAATTTCAGTTAATTATTTTCAAAACTTTTTGAGCAATCACTGTCCCCGTTTGAGCATTTTTTTTAAAAATTAAAAAATGAAAACACTTTTCGAGTAAAACGCTTTTTAAAGTATGACATCTTGTTTAAAGTAGTGGCATCTGCCTTTGCGAAAACACTTGCAGCTTTCGTTCCAGTGAATGGAAAACAATAAACTTGATATTTTTTGTAAAGCTAATAAGATGGTCTATAAAATAAAATCATAAAAAAAGTTGTCAATTTTGGGGAAAAATCGCAATTTTAGGTATTCGGATTCCTTAAAGAAATAAATTGAATAAGTTTGATAATACTACAGTGTCTCAATACTACTTCATATTGTATTCATTCAATTTATTTACATATACTATCCGTTACTCACTTGGTTCGCTGGATATTTTATGACGTTGAGTGACTATATATTGCTTTTAAATTTACGATATCATTAAGCTTTCGATAGTACTTAAAAACTTTCTTACAGTTCTTACCTCGTGATTGAAAAAAGAGCTTGAATTTCTAAATTGAAAGCATATTTATCTTTTATGCCACTTTTACCCTCCCCAGGAGTTGAATTCCACAAAACCCATTCATTCTTAAAGGATGCCTACTCAGTTCAGGAAACATGCCTGCCAATTTTGAAGTTCGTATGTCTAATAGCTCCAGAAATCTCGTGAAGAGTGAATGAGCAAGCCACTTTTCTCCTATATATTGAGAGATGCATACAGTTCATACTATACTTGTTTTTAAACAATATTGCAAATATGTATGTTAGACTTCTTTTGAGAACAATACCATAATGAAATCTACAAAAAGATTTTGGAATATGATGTAATAAGTTATGGCATCTTTGACCATTATGCGTGAGTTTGTGAGTATATTATTTATTTCAACGCAAAAAATCCTTGCTTTTTTTTATTCATTTATTTTTTATTCACCGATAAAGCAATATTACACGATTACCAGTAATAACTAAGAGCGATAATGTTATTTAGAGATTCAAAAATTAAATATATTTCGAGTCGAGTTTTCGATCGAAAACGTTTGTTTAAGTATAATGCACAGTAAATTAGGATCGCTTTTAAAAATCTTTTTTAAAATTAGAATTTTTCGAAAGTAATCAAAAATTTTATATTTTACAAAGTAATGTAAATTTCGAAGGATGAATCAGAGTTATCAGAAAGGATTAAAGGATGCCTCAATGAATTTAAGAGGATCTATGAAGGTTCGTAAGATCGTAAAGTTCCGCCTCATTGCTCCAGAGCAATGACTTTTAATTATCTAGCTCACATGACTATGTATTCACACACAGGTCAATGAATTAGAAACTCGACATCAATATTTTATTGGACTATTTTTTGTCCAGATAACTGACGTGATTCGTTTGGGCATCAAGTCTACAGGCTTCTGGAGTGCATTCATGTCCAGAAAATACCATACATTGGCTATGCTGCTTTTTAGATCTTGCAGATTAGATGGAAGAGGAGAGTGCTGTCAGATACATCTTTTCTTTATATCCCACTTATTTTCTGTGAGGTAAGATTCAAGATATGGCCAGGGATTGTGTTGGAAGTTAGACTGATGTTCGCCAATCCAATTTTGAATACTTCTAGCACGATGTATAATTGTTTTATCTTCCATGAAATATTCATCACCATCACGATAAAAAAGGTAACATTGCAGGATGCAATTGAATTGCCAGTACATCTAGGTATCTCATGTCTGTTTGGTTACCCTCGAGGACATCTCAGAGCACCACTTGCCCAGGAGCAGAACTTCCCCCATATCAAGATACTCCCACCATACTCTTGAAAAGAGCGAGTAAGATGGCTTCATGGCTTCGTGGGGTTCTCGCCAAATTCTACGTCTTCCATCAGTGTAAAATAAGGTGTAGTGAGATTCATGTAATCATACCTTTTTCCAATCCTCAGATATCCAGTGTCTTCTTTTCCGACACTACTGCAAACGATTATTTGCATTTCGGTTAGAAATTAATGGTTTTCTCACAGGCCCCCGTCTATGCATTCATATCCTCTGCAATTCTCTGTGCACAGTTCGTGCGAAATCTATTGGGAAGAGCCTTGTTTGACGATTTGTGTCACTTGAAGTTCGGTAGAGTTCCTGTTCCACCGTACTATTCGTCGGAGAAGACGTCGATCACGCTCTTGGAAAACTGTGCTCGTACCGCAGTTACGTCTTCTAAAGATGGACTGTGGATTCTGATTCCAACTTTTAAAAACGTTAGATGTCTCTGCTTTTAAGAACCCAGTTAGGTTCGCTCTCTTCGAAATCTAGGCGCCTTACAAACGGGTACCAACAATAAGCCCTTTTTACAAATGGTGAAAAATCTGTCATTCCCCATTTTACTTCATTCATCGTGAAAAGCACTCTTACACCTTACTTATACTATCATTCTTAGAACGTGTAAGCCACGTGATAAAAAAAGTTGCATACGTCACCTCTAGCACGCATTCAAATGCAAATTTTAAAGGTTTCAAATTCATTAGCCAATGAGTATATATATATTGCAAACATTTGAAAAATTTTCTAAACAAGAATTTGCAATATAACCATGTCTTGTCCATCGCAAAGGAATAAAGCACATTAAATCTGTGAAGGCTCAAAATCTGCAAACTAGTGGTATGGAAGTTTGAAGAGTGTGGTGGCAGCTCCGGTTTTATCCTCGTCACTTGAATGCCAAGATTACGAAGTTTGTCCTCAGTAGCCTTAGCGTTGCTTTCGAATGCGACATTAATAAATAACTATTGTATGTTTAAAATAATATAACCATATTAACCACTACTACAACGCTTCCAATCTAAGCAGAACTACTTCAAGTTGAAATACTTATGAATTGTCACACCAGAATACACTATAAACTCTTTATGCTGTTTTGACATACAGTAATACCTCGACTTACGCTACTCCGATTTAAGCGAACCCGGGGTTACGCAATTTTCAAAGCTCGTCGTCGATTCGTCTACATGCAATGAGAATCATCGGTCAAGCTTGAAATGAATTCTGACAACAAAAAACAAAAAAACAAAAAAAAAACTAAATGACGTATAGAAAAAGCAGTGCCTTTTTTCATCACTGAAACTCAGGAGAAATCAGTGCCAGAGCTTGATGAAGTTGTCAATTTTTCCAGGCGAATAAATTTAGAAATGGATAATGTTGACTCTCAAGAACTGTTGAATTCCCACAATCAGAAGCAGACAATTCATTAGCTCATAGAACTGCATGAGCAAGAGCAAGACATTATCCAGTTCAAAGCTAAGGCTAACGACAGGTGTAAAAAATCTAGCCCTTAGCCGCGAAGAATTTCGTGGACCTTGATCTGATGTTATTGTCAATCAGGTGGCATAAGAAACAACAACAAATCCAATTCAATCAGATGATCGAATGACGGTTGGGAATTTAACAGAAGGCCAATTGAAAAAGGATTACAAAATTTTTTTTTAGAAAATATAGACTCCAATGAAGAGCATATTTTCAACAAAACAAAGAATTAAAAAAAAATTGTTAGCATGCTACCAGGAAATTTTGCTGGAGATAAAAATTTTTCACCCGGCAGAATATCTTGTAAGATTCTACATCAAAACAGCTCCGGTTTGCGATTTTGTGTATTTGTGTTATCTAAGATTTTATTAAGGTATCGGACTACGTTCGGAACCGTGATTTTGCAAAAGCGTGTAAATCGATAATATTTCTGATATTTAGTGTCACTTAGATTAGAAAATGTACATAAAATTGTTTTAAGAATAGTATTACAATAGAAAATTATTTAAGTACAATATTCTGACAAAAAATTAACATAGAATGACCTATTTTCAAAATATTCTCCTTTTGTGAAAAATGCTTCTATTACAATAATATTTTGCCTGTATATAGCTCAGACCTCTGTACAGAGGCTAAGTAGAATTTTTGAAATTTATAACTTAGAAGTGGGTTTATCCATGTTTTATGACAACAGAGGAGAGAAACTTTAAGAAAAAAACGCCGATCATTATTTCAATTGGTTGTAACTCTGAATGTGAATTTTTCAAAAATCATAATTGAGCATTTGTACAGAGGTCTAAATTATATACAGGCAAGATGTTATTATAAAAGGAGCATTTTTCACAAAAGGAGAACATTTTGAAAAAAGGTTATTCTAAGTTAATTTTTTGCCGAAATATTGTATTTAAATATTTTTTTTTGTCAAAATGTCCTTAAAACACTTTTATACATGTATTCTAATCTAAGTGACACTAAATATCATGAAAATTATCCATTTATGCGCTTTTTTAAAATCACGGTTCCGAACGTAGTCAGATAACTTAAATCGAAATTTTTATTTTATTGCTTCTTAGACTCCAACTAAAAAATATTTATATGTATTTACAAGCGAAATTATACCCGACTTCCACGAATTTGACTTACGCCGTCACCACGCAGTCCCACCTATCGCTTAAATTCGGGGTATTACTGCATACTTATAATCATTGCCAATTCTTTATCAGATACATACTTTTTTTTAGTCTCCATTTGAAGAAATGCCATTGTGTTTTATAGGTTAATTGCAGAATTCAAAAGTGTGAGTAATTACATGAAATATTAACCGAAAAGAATTATTAATGCAACAATGTGACTAATATGTTATCTGAACACGGTGAGATTTTATTCCCTCCACTCGAATCTCTGTTATGTGGCCCTGTGGAGCTTAAACTATTCACTTTACGTTACTGTGATTTTATCAGTACAAGGTTGCAGAGTTGTCAGAGGAATTCGTATGGAATTAGTACAAATTAGCATCGCCTCATGGATGAAGAATCTTATTTTGAAATTTTCTTGGTAGCACTGAAGTTCCACCATTTAGGGAAGCTGTTTCAGGAGAAATACCCAAGGTTCAAAATCCTTACGTTGATGTGGTATGTAAATTTGGGGATTGGGGTGCCAGCTTAATGCTGTCTTCGGTAAAAGTACGAGATCTTGAATTAAACGCGAAGCACATTTTCAGACAGAAAAATGCCTCAATTTCCATGGAAATTTGCAATATTATAACTCATATCTCTGTTAACAATAGAGTGTTTTTAAAAACTTCAAAGTATTCCATAGATACTTTCTTTTTCGTTTTAATACGTGAAGGCATAGCCCATTTAACATTACGGTATAGGAGAAAAAACGTGAAATACATTTTACACCAGAAAAAAATGATTCAACTCGGTTAAAAATGGGAAGTATGATAACAAATGCTGCTTTCTAAAGGATAGTGAAGCCAGAATATCCTATAAAATGTTCATTTCTCTTATATCTAAAAAAATGTTCCAAATTTAGGTCATATTTTTTAACATATACCGAAAACAGCCTTAAGGAATCCGCCGACTTGCGACACCTTTTTTTTTTTAAATGAAGATACGGCGATTTTTTTGTGGTTTTTAGATTTGCTTAAGAAAAATATGATAAAAATAAGAAGAAAAAAAGAAATTATTATTACTAAAAGGTTTAAGAACTGGTAAAAATTGACAACAAATTACATAAACGGGGCCCATTCTGTACAAAAAGTTTATGAACAAATTTTCAGTTTTTCAATTTTGATGTGTTGCTTTGCTATTCATTTTTGAAATGGCCTTCAGAATAAGAGATATTTTGATTTTTCAAAAACTAGAGAACTTTATCTTAGTTATTATATAAAATTGCTTAAAAAAAACAGTGATTATATTCTCATAAGGGACTATACATTTTGTAATAAAACAAGGATTGATGAATCTGTAAGTTAACTCTTCTACTATTATACAGAACATACACAAAAAATTTCAGTTAATTATTTCAAAAACTTTTTGAGCAATCTCAGCCTCCGTTTGAGCATTTAAAAAAAATTACTTTTAAAGTAATACGCATTTTAAAGTATGACATTTTGCCTTTAATAAAACACTTGCAATTTTCGTTTTAGTGAATGGAAAATAATAATCTTGTTATTTTTATAAAGCTAATAAGATGATCTATAAAAAAAATTATAAAAAAATTTGTTAATTTTCGACAAAATTCACTATTTTAGGGGAGTCGGATACCTTAAGTGTCATCCTCGTGAAATGATCGGGGTTTAAAATTTCGGGATAAGTCGCCATTAGCTTTCATGTTGCATCGACATGTGATGTTAATAAAAATAACAAAATTGAATTATTTTAAGGTATTCGACTACGTTCGGAACCGTGATTTTAAAAAAGCACATAAATGGATAATTTTCGTGATATTTAGTGTCACTTAGATTAGAATACATGTATAAAATTGTTTTTAAGGACATTTTGACAAAAAAAAATTATTTAAATGCAATATTTCGGCAAAAAATTAACTTAGAATAACCTTTTTTCAAAATATTCTCCTTTTGTGAAAAATGCTTCTATTATAATAATATTTTGCCTGTATATAGCTCAAACGTCTGTACAGAGGCTCAACAACGAGTTTTGAAAAATTCACATTATTTTCAGAGTTACAACCAACTGAAATAATTATAGGCGTTTTTTTCTTAAAATGTCTCCCTTCCGTTGTCGTAAAACATGGATAAACCCACTTCTAAGTTATATATTTCAAAAATTCTAGTTGAGCCTCTGTACAGTGGTCTGTGCTATATACAGGCAAAATATTATTATAATAGAAGCATTTTTCACAAAAGGAGAATATTTTGAAAATGGGTCATTCTATGTTTATTTTTTGTCAAAATATTGTACTTAAATCATTTTTTATTGTAATACTATTCTTAAAACAATTTTATATACATTTTCTAAACTAAGTGATACTAAATATCATAAATATTATCCATTTATACGCTTTTGCAAAATCACGGTTCCGAACGTAGTCGGATACCTTAAGGGTTAGTCGAATTTTTTTTATTGCTTTGTCTCATTGTGTCTTTTCCCCCCCCCCCCTTTTTCTCTGTCCCTCCCTCTTTTTCCGTCTCTTTCCCTATATATGCTGGAACTGTTAATCCTAATAGCAATCAATCATAAATAAATTTTTTATTGAATCAAATTAACACTATAAAAGCAAACACGATTAGTAAAAAAAGATGAAACTGCAGTAATTGATACATTCAACGAGTAATCGGAGCTGATGCCATTGCCTCTTGCTTCACTTGTGAACTTCGGACGATAATTGAGGCTCTTGATGTGTATGAGACTTTCCCTATTCTAGAACAGGCTAAAGGTCTTGTCATTTTGTATGACTCAAAAGCAGCCCTCCAGGCAATTCTAAATAGAGGTTCATGGATTACTGAAGAGATTTGCTTTCACCTGTTTAGATTACAGGAGGGGTTAGATAAGGTCTGTTTCCACCAATGGTTACCCGCACATGTTGACATGACAGGCAATGAAAACCCGGATAAACTGGCGAAAGAAGCTATAAATCATAATAATGACAAGTTTGCCAACGTTACTTTATTAGACGCAAATGCTGTCGCAAATTCCAAATGAGAGAGAAGTCAATTCCTGTAAAGCATCAATTCTGTAACAGAACTGGAGACCGCCTTATAACAAAGACTATTGCCAGGTTAAGGACAGATCATTACAGAGGTATGAAGATTGATAGGAAAGGTAGAACT
>BMAV01020249.1:269470-305418 GCA_019973955.1 Trichonephila inaurata madagascariensis
CCCCTTGTGTACTCCACTGAGTAGGGGGATCTTACGGTGATTTTGAATGAATATGAACTTAATGTATTTACTGCACTTGGTGACGCTCTGAAATAAGCTTACACTATGTGAGATAAATGTAATAAAATTAAATTATATAGCTACAGCTCCCCTGCATATAAGCAAAGTAAACATTTTAAGGTTATTACGTAAATTTCTGCGATGCAATGAATTTCAAAATGTAACGGATATTTAGAGTACTTTATTCTCGTCCTTTCCCTCGGTTCAATTACTCAATCGAAGAGATATTACATTTTAGATGATAAACCCCTAATATTTGCATTTCAAATATCTAATCACAAAATTTATTTTACAAAATATATGTTTGCTGTAGCAGCTTAAAAATTTCGAACTGAACATTTTTTTTTCTATACCTATTCCTTTTATAAATTAATTTATTTTAATTATCATGTTTAATAAATTACAATAGGCATTTGACTCATAAACAAGGTAACGATGATACAGATATGCCCACCAAAAGACATTTACTAAAACAGCTATTAATGTTATGTTTTTTTTTGTTTGTTTTTTTTTAAAAATAAAACTGAACTCACACTTTTTTAAAAGTCTTTCGTACACTTCCTTCATTTTTTTTTTCAAAAATTTCATTCTTGGTGCCTCTTTTCAGTTAAATTCAACTTTTTACGACTCATTTTTAATAACTATACCTTATGTATAAATAAATTTATTATAGAATCACAAGCAACTCCTTTTATACATAGAGAAATTGTTGTATTTTGATGAAGCTCCTTATATATAAAAATTGTAAGCAAAATAATTTACTCAAGTATATTAGAAATAAAACCTTGTCGCATAATCACAAAATCAATTTTTAAATTACCTTAGCTCAGTTGTTTCATTGTACTTTAATGTATATATATGTGTGTGTGTGTGTAGTGCCACACATTTCACTTACTATGATTGGAAAGGTATTCTTTTGATTGACTAATATATTTTGAATTATTAATCCGATAATTAAAACAGAAAGCAATCCATTTGTAAAGTTTCTTATTATTTTTAAATGAGTATATCTCACAACCGTTTAAATCAAGATAATTAACCTTTCTCTAAATTCTTAGTCTTTTTTCAGTTTCATAGAAGATATATATATGTATGGCCAAACACATTTCAGAAATTCAAACAAGGGAAAAGTAGATAAAAGTTAACAGGTTCCCTTTTTTAGAAATCAATGTAATCCCGATTAAAATAAACAGATGTTTTTAAACTCAAAATATTTAACTAGCACCATAAGCCAGCTTATTTGAAAAGGATATCGAGTGTATTTTGTGTATTTTTTCAGTGTAAAGATACTGCAGTGGGTTACAGGAACTGGAGAATTAGTCACGTGTTACATATATTTCGTTTCACTTAAAAGGAACTCTAGAGGTGTTTTTGTGACAGACCTAAGAATTAAAAATTAGAATTGTATAAATTATTTTTGGAATCTTTACATTTTTATACCTACTAAATATATTCCTCGATGATCACGTCTTTGAGAGATTTTCTGGATTTGTTTTTTAATATCGTTTTTATTCAGAGAAACACTTAGAAGGAAGTTTTGCATGAAATGAGGTGATTGTACAGTCGAACCTCTATATAACGAACCTCTATATTGAGAATTTTTCTATATAGGGAACTTTTTCCTGGAACATTGAACACTTCACGATTTTCTTCGCAAGATAACCTCTCTATAGCGAAGAGCATTTTCTATATAACGAACTTTTTCTTTTGTGATTCAATTTTTGTGCTCCCTTTTTTTTTAAAGTATTTCTGAAAGAATTTTAAGTTATTCTCTCTTTAACACATTTTATGGTGGTCACGAATCTTGAACTAGTTTTATTAGATCCTAACTGGCCGAGAGCAATAAAATTCTGAACATTTCATCCAAGAAAAGCAACCCTTAGCTCCCATTGCCCAGTTCACTCGAAACATCTTCGATATCCTCATTCACTCCTCAGTGGAGTTATTCCGTGTCCCCTGTTCTAATTATAAAATAATGAATGTTAAATATTATTTGTATGCTTTAAATTATAAGATGTCCTTAAAATTCATTAATTTTGTATAAAGCTATTTTATTAATATTGAAAATACAATGAATCCTTCGACATTCTTTTTTCTTGTTTTCCTTGCAGTTTTTTTTCTTTCTTTCTTTTTTGATGGGTAATATATATATAAAATAAACACATATTAATTTTAAAAAAGGTGTGAATAATTACTTTTTTTTAACACATAGTGTTTATGAATTTAAAATTTGTTTTATGTGGTTTATAAAGTATATTAAAAAATGAGCCTCAATATAACGATTTTTCCAGATAACGAACTTTTTTTCGGGATTTAGCCACTTCGTTATAGAGATCTGACTGCAGTTGAGTAGTAATGACAACGAAATTGTTTTCTGTCGTTGTTTCTAAAGTGTTTTAGGTTCAAATTTCGGTGCTACTATGGCACACTATGTAGAAGGGCTAGTGAACGATAAATCTGTCTAGGACTGTAAAGTCCTTGCGTGTATGTAGAAGGTTGGAGAGTAGGGGGATAGCTTAGGTATCATCCTTGTCATTTGGCTATGATTCAGAATTGCGAGTTCATCACAAATAACTCTTGCATTGCTTCTAATCCTGAAGATTAATAATCTATAAATAAGCACATTCATTCATTTAAACTCCTAAAATTATTATAAACTGGTATGTTGTTAGGATTATAAGATTTTTTCAATTGATTAAAAGTTTTGTTGCCTTTTTTAAAAAAATTTTTGTTTGAAGAGGAACTCTCTTTTAATAAAGAAAAAAAGTTAAAAAAGAAAGATGCTTCACATACTTTTTTACAAATTTTAAAGAAGTTAAATTATTGAATGTAATGTAATTTAAAAAAGATAGCACTTTACAACTTTATACTCAAAACTTATTTTAAAAGAAGAATGAATTGAAAAAATTTTAAGTAATCTAGCAAGTGAAAATTATCAATTTCTGATTTAATTTTTAATTCTTATGAAACTTACTTGGGCGCATAGCTTTAATTTATGATAATAGATAACATTTACTTTTTAATTTGCTTGTATACTTTTTAAGGTTTAATATTTTCTAACAGGAAAAATATTTTTCTTCTATTTCATCAAAATATCTTCATGATTAAAAAATAATCAGAGATTCACGTTAAGATTCATTCAATAAGGAGTAATTGTTTCCCTTGACTTGATACTTTGAAGGAGGAGTGGTTTTAAAATTTTGTGTAATGTATATATAGAGTAATTTAAGCGAAAAAACGAAAGGAATCAAATTAATTTTCACTAATTTAATTCTTAGTAATCAGAACATGAGAACTGCTTAGTAAATTTAATGCTGTTATTTACACATGGATATTTAATAACTTACCAATTTAAAATTTATTAATTAAACTATCATATGATTTGAGAGATACAATTTAGGCTTAAAAATGTATACGATTCTATATTTATGAGGATACAAGAGTTAAATATTTGATGTTAAAATGTTACTTTATTTAAATGTTATTCGTTTGCTTCCAGAAGCTTTATGAACAATTGAGTACATTAATGAATTTATTCTTGAAAAAAATTAGATAAATCTATATTTTATTCTATATTACTTCTACCCTTGGGGAAAAAAATTGGCAGCCGGGATTTATATTTTGAACGGGGTTAATTTGGAGTAACAAAAATACACAGATTTTTTTTAAAAAAAATTATAGAGATATCACGCCCTAACAATGTAATTTTTGATTACTAAGCACCTTCTTAATCAGTTTCTGTGCGACCTTTGAAAGATGGAGAAACTGGCAATTCAATCGAATTATGGGGAATTTAGTGATTGCATAGCAAGATAACTAGGGGAAAAGATATCAGTTACATCCATATACATATTTAATATATCCTTGAATTTTCTAAAAAAATATAATAAGAGTAAGTTAACAATTTGTTCTTGTTTCGACTCTATTCAGCTAAAAAGAATATTTAATTAAAAAGAAATTTGATAGCGATCACTTCTTCAAGTGAGTGAGTGCATATTAATGTCACCCTGTTCGGCTACTCGAGGGCTTTTGGTGATAGACCTAGTAAATTTGAACCATGGTCAAGAGACGAGGACGACATCTGAGCTGGCATCCCCCTCTCCTAACTACCACACCAACGGGAGGACGTTTGAGTTCTCGACAGATTTAACGTGCATCGCTTCCCTACAAGGCGGGTCTTCAGAGGTACTGGGCTCGAACTCATGGCACGCCAGTCAGGAGGCCCATACCTTTCCCACCAGGTTATCGTGGCCAATCACTTCTTCAAATAAGTAGCTGGTTAAACCAAAAGAATCGGCTAAATGAATGCCTCTGTGCTGTACTTATATCTACAAAAATTTGATAAAATTCTAAGTTATGCATCAGTTAATTAAATTGGTTACATGAATTCAAATGAGATAAATTATAAATTTTCCATTAAAATATTCATTTTAAGAGAGCGTATATCCAAACTTTGCATTAACCATGAGAGGATTTTAAGATACATTTAAGAAAATCGAGTAAATTATAACACACATATCCATTAATTTTGAAAGAAAACATAATTTCTTCCCGTCGATTTAAAATTTATATGATATAAAATGTTATATCCAAGCAATGTTATGTTACCTTTAAAAATAACTTTCAAAAGAACAACTTAATAAAATAAATTTTTTTTCTACGACAATATGTCTCAAACTTCAATATGAAAATAATTTATTGGAAAGCTGTTTTTTATTGTGTCTAATCATTCGAGAACTCAGACTCACAAGATGTAGATTAGGAATGTGTACTCCTGCAAAAATATACAATTTAAACGATAATATCGAAAATTCCAAGACAATCGTACCACTATTTGATTGATACGCACTTATGTGATATGTCTGTTATCGTATATCGTAATATTTATTATAAGTAATATTTTATAAATATCGTATCTTGAATATCTTAAATCGAAAGAACTCTTTTTGTATTCAGAGTACTTTTCAACTCATTCGAAGAAATTTATTTTTTAAAACCGATATATGTTGTTCTAAGTTTAAATTTTAATTCTTAATCAACATCGGTTTCTGAACCAACTATAAATTAAGCGAAAAATTGTACACGTCTAACAGTTTAGAAAGAAAAAAAAAATTGAGGAACTATATTTTAAACGTTTTGATTACGCTTCTGTTATGAACGTTTGGTTCTATAACATTTAAAAAATAGAAAGTTGCTTCAAAGAATTCGCGAAAAGAGCACGTTTATTCCATTAGGATTAGCTAAGCGAGCATCAAAACACTGCAACTAGTCTAATCAAAATATACCGACTGTTGACAATCGGGTAATCTGAAGAAGGTTACAAGAAATTGTTTCCAGATTTACAAATATAAATATAAATACAGTTAGATTACATAAAATACAAAATATAGTTAATTACAAATGCTTAAATATAAAATTCATTTTAAAAATTAATTATTTTTCAAATTATAATGTTCTATAATTTTATTATATTTTTCTTTGTTTTTTAATATTTTACAGTTCAAACACCATGTATATATATTTCAACAGGACTCTATTTTTTCTTTTTTTCTATTATGTCGAAAATTTCTGCTGTACGGGGAAGGTGGATTCATAAAGCATTGCTTAACCCAGCGTTTCTCAAACTGTGGGGCGCACCCTCCTAGAGGGGAGTGATAATCCTACTAGGGGGGCACGAGCATATCAAAAAGTCAAAAAAATTAATTAAAATATATTAATTTAATGAAAGGAATTAGAGCAAAATACATTCTGAGATAATAAGCAATGCACATTTATACAATAATATAGTATAGTTGAAAATGTATCAGTAATGCACTATGTATTTGATCATTAATTCATCAAAATTAAGTTGAGGTGAATAATTAGTAATGACCCCATTGGCTTGTCACATACAAAATTGTTTGCACAATTTAATACCCGTCTATATAATTTTTACTGTTTATAGTTAAAGTTGTAATGTAGCTTTAGCGTCAAAGTATTATTGAATTCAGTATATTATTATTGTATGAAGGGGGGGGGGGCACCATCATAATTATGATTGAAAATTGGGTCGTCAACATTGAAAGTTTAAGAAGCACTGGCTTAACCCTAAATCGCTGGCCTAATTCATCGACAGCTTTAGAAATCATAATAGGTCTCCAGTTTAGTCCAAAGACTCTTTTTGTATCTACATTTGTTGTGTCTCTTGATCTCCAATTTCTTTCTTCTTTGGCATTGTAGGTCTTAGAACATTTTTTCCTTTTTATTATATTATACAATATATTTATATGTATGTATATATATATATCAGTTAGAATAGAATGAGTACATGTAGTTTGTTACGTATCTCTTTTAAAAACAAAGAAGGTAAAGAAAAATTTAATTTTCAAATTTTGTTTCTTTCCTTTTTTTAAAATTTTTCTTTGAAAAATTAGATTTTAGAGTGACTTAGATGTATGATGTTGGTAAATTATATTTAATATGCTTGCGTTCTTATTATCAAAGCATTGAATAAATCTTAACACTTTTTGCTCAGATTTGTGTAACTTCTATGAAACTTTTGTTGTTTTTATGTTTTGTTTTTTTTAGTTATAACTAAGTTTTTTAAAAATTCTAATTTTGTAATTTTCTTTATATATTTTCTCAGTTAAATCACAGTTTCAAATTTTTAGCTTATCTCTTTACCAAGCTGCGCTTTCTAGTATCCCCAGAAATCCCGGATTTCTAGGGATGCTGACCTTGACTTTACGAGGCACATTTCATTTTTCCTTTTGAAGCTGACGAAGGCGCACGTTTGTTCATGTTTTGTTTCACTTTCTGAAGTTTGTGTGACTATTTTTGTTGTTTATATAAAATATTCATACAAAGAAAATAGTTATTCAACGAAAGTGTTACTGAATGAGAATATTTACCGGAAACCGATGAATACGGATACGGATTTATATCTATTTCTGACGAAGAAGATGAAGAAATGCGACAAAAAGGACAATACATTTATGTGACGCATACGGAAAGGTTTGTTGTTCCAAGAAATATTTCGAGCAATTCCACAAATATTTGTAATTTTAATTCTAATTTTCCTATTTTAATTTTTTTAACCCAAACATTTTGTAACATAACTCTTGTGTAATTTTATATAATCCCATTAAAAGAAAATCTACCTTATAATGTTTCCTATGCTTGTTACACTGGTTGTAGACCTAAATAAGCCATGTATCCACATGAAGTTACTATGAGATTTTGACCTATACATGGCATGTATCCACAAGTGGTTACATAGGGGTTAAATGATATAAAAATGTTTTTCCAAAATAAAATGGACTATAAATACCTAAACAACTGTCTGCTTCAATACATTTAAGCAATTTTGAATAATATTATTCTTGCTTCAAGTAATATCAACAATTATATAGTTTTACGAATTATATAATTTTAATTAATACGAAATATATTGCTCTCTAATTATAATATTATTATCTGTGTAAAAATCAAGTCATTAACTGTATTAAACTTTTTCATGTGTGTGTATAGGGAAATAATAGACACTTTACTTTAAATGTCATTTTCATGATTATCTAAAATCTAACGCAAGTTCAGTTTCTGCTTCGCTTTCAGAGTCTGCTGTGGTAGCGGTAACCTATTGGTCGCGGTCACGGACTCGTGGGTGGCGTGTCTTAAGTTCGAGCCCTCGTGCCATAAAATACCCGCCATGCAGAGGGGTTGATGCGCGTTAAATCTGTTAAGGCTCAATGTCCTCCTGTTGGAAAAGTGGGGAAGTTCGAAGAGGTGGTGACAGTGCAGTCACCACCTCAGCTGGTAACACTTGTTCAGAATTAGGAGATCCGTTGCCAACAGTTTTCATATTGCTTTATAGTGTGCCGTGAAGAAATACTCACTCCAGAGTGAGCTTATTAAATCTATAGATTATAAGAATGTGAGCTTAAAATACGAAATAGGGTTCAAAAGTTTTCGGACTGAGTCTACAACTTAAAAGATACTACCAATTAAGTTGCTAAAACAAACATATCCTCTTTGAAATAAGACACTTGAGTAGCAACACTTATTACATGGCTTGTAAAGGTCATCGAAACATTTCTGGAATCCATTTTTAGCCATGTTCTTTTATTCATCCTGCAATGCAATTTTAACTTCATCTGCAGATTGGAATTGACGTGCCAGATCTGGAAATATTCTGAAGTCGCAGGAGGCTAAATCAGGGGAGTAAGGAGGATGTGGTAAAACAGTTATTTATGTTTTCACCCCGTCGTTGTTTGAAGCCTTTTCTCTCGTACTGCCACTAAAACCTTTTCAATGATTTCAGCGGTGTGAGAAGTGTTCGGACATCCAAAGCGTTCCACATCTTCAAAACTTTCCCTGCATTCCCTGAAAAAGCGATGGCACTCAAAAGCTTGCTTTTGCGATATTGCATCACTGCTGTACATATGCTTCAACATTTCGTCAGTCTCCATAGCACTCAACAAAATTTGATATTCATTATCTGTTCTACAAACGTCATTTCATTAAATCGCCGGTTACTAAATGCATCCGCTTACAAAATTCGATGCCGTGGTGAGCCACCGACTACTTGATTTAGGAAAAGTCACTTTTAGGAATGGCGAAGAGCACAGTAACATAGAAACGTTATCGTAATCCCTCTACTGCAAAAATTTCTTACGTTATAGGCTCAGTTCGGGAACTTATAAATCCTATCTCTTAAGGTATCCGACTACGTTCGGAACCGTGATTTTGAAAAAGCGCATAAATGGATAATTTTCATGATATTTAGTGTCACTTAGATTATAATACATGAATACAATCGTTTTAAGGACATTTTGACAAAAAAAAAATTATTTAAATACAATATTTCGGCAAAAAATGAACTTAGAATAATTTTTTTTTCCAAATGTTCTCTTTTTGTGAAAAATGCTTCTATTATAATAATAGTTTGCCTTTATATAGCGCAGACCTCTGTACAGAGGCTCAACTAGAATTTTTGAAATATATAACTTAGAAGTGGGTTTATCCATAATTTACGACAACAAAGAGGAGCAATTTTAAGAAAAAAACGCCAATAATTATTTAAATTGGTGGTAACTCCGAAAATATTGTGAATTTTTCAAAAATTCTAGTTGAGCCTCTGTAGAGAGGTCTGAGCTGTATACAGGCAAAATAGTTTTATAATAGAAGCATTTTTCACAAAAGGAGAACATTTGGAAAAAAGATTATTCTAAGTTAATTTTTTGCCAAAATATTGTATTTAAATAATTTTTTTGTCAAAATATCGTTTAAACAATTTTATACACGTATTCTAACTTAAGTGACACTAAATATCATGACAATTACCCATTTATGCGCTTTTTTAAAATCACGGTTCCGAACGTAGTCGGATACCTTAAGGTATTCGACTACGTTCGGAACCGTGATTTTGAAAAAGCGTGTAAATGGATAATATTTATGATATTTAGCATAACTTAGATTAGACAATGTATATAAAATTAGGTTAAGAATAGTATTACAATAAAAAATTATTTAAGTACAATATTTTGACAAAAAATTAACTTTGAATAACCCTTTTTCCAAATGTTCTCCTTTTGTAAAAAATGCTCCTATTGTATTAATATTTTGCCTGTATATAGCTCAGATATCTGTACAGAGGCTCAACTAGAATTTTTGAAACGCATAACTTGGAAGTCGGTTTATCCACGTTTTACGAAAACAGAAGGGAGAAATTTTAAGAAAATACGCCGATAATTATTTCAAATGTTTGTAACTCTGAAAATAATGTGAATTTTTCAGAAATCATTGTTGAGCCTCTGAACAGAGGTCTGAGATATATACAGGCAAAATATTAATACTATAGAAGCATTTTTTACAAAAGGAGAACATTTGGGAAAAAGGTTATTCTAAGTTCATTTTTTCCCAAAATATTGGATTTAAATGAATTTTTTTTTGTCATAATGTCTTTAAAACAATTTTATACATGTATTCTAATCTAAGTGACACTAAATATCATGAAAATTATACATTTATGTGCTTTTTTAAAATCATGGTTCCGAACGTAGTCGGATACCTTAAGTTTAAATCATTCAAAACAACAATGGATTCGCAGAAATTCCTTGAAAAAAAAGTTCATGAAAAAAAAATAAAGTTATAATTTGAATGAATTAATTTCTCGTTTTTTAACAGTTAGAAAGACAAGACACCAAAGATAATAATTCATACTACAATAAAACATTAGTTGATGAAGTATTTTTGACGATGCACCCCACTACTATTTGGCAAAATAAATATAAAAATATATCTTTTTTTTAGGTAGCTATAAAAAGTATTATTAACACTCTTTATTTTTTTCTTTGGAAGATTATATACGTTCAATCATGCTGTCATTATTGTGTTCCTTTTCTCTCTTATTATCTTGGCATTCTTCACATATACTGATACGTGCTTGCTTCACATCTTTTTGGAAAATGCGCGTGAGATCACAGGGCGTTGCGCAAAGAACACGCAACACGAAATGATGGAGTAAAACAGTGAAATGCAATAATGACAGTGTTCTAAAATGTAAGCTAAGAAGAGTATTCATTTTACAATTAAGTAGTTCCTTCAGAGTAGGTTTAGATGGAGTGATGAAAATAGTTTTTCACATCATTTTGAGAACAGATAAATGAAGCTAAGCTGCGCTAGAGAATTTTCGTAAAGAAAGATTATTCGTACTCCATCAAAAAAAAAATTATTATAGTACAAATAGATTCATAATATTCAACATTTACAAATTATTCGTTTTAATGAAGTTTCTAAAAATACCATTTTATACCGACAGTAATTTTAAGGGGACACAGTGCCCTGTTTACAGTTATTATTATATATATATATATGTGTGTGTGTGTGTAATAATTCCCTCTAACATACTTTTAATTAACTCTTTAATGATCTATAAATAATCTTTAATTCTTAGGTTTAAAAATAAACGTTGTAATCTTAATCGTAATCGGCTAAACCGATTGCCGTAGTCCGCGCATTTTAGCCAATCAGATACCCAACGGAAAACGCCTATTCAACGTAATCGCGCGCTCTTTCTCTGCTTGCCGCCATCATGTAAGATTGAAAATACTTGCTGCTTTTGTCTTTGTGTTGTGTCCTCCAAAATGCCGCTGTCTACTCAATGTGAAAATAGAATGTAATTGTGCTTTAATCTGCTGATGAGTGATCATAATAAAGGAGGTAAAGCTATTCTGAAGACGTCATTACTAAATCAAAATTGATATCTTCCACTCCGGCCAACACTACTTCAATTTATTACATATATATATATATATATATACTCACTCACTCATCACGAGGTCTCCGGAACTTTCAGATGTACAATCTTTAAATTTAGCAGGAATGTTCCTTTTAATGTGTAGAGATTTGTGCTAAGAAAGCATTTTTCGAAAATTGACTTGCGGGGACGTTTTAGACAAAAGTTCCCAATTTTGAACTATAAGACTTACAGATTTGATGTTTGGTAAGCAGGTTTCCTTTGTTGAGTAGATATTCACGAAGAACGGAAATTTGTGGAAATCAACTCCCAAGGGGTGGGGCGGAGCTACAGAAGAGTGATAGATAAAAAAAATTAACCGTTTTTGAAATGTTAGACTTACAGGCTTGGAATTTACAAAGTATGTTTCTTTTAATGCATGGAATTTCACTAAAATAAGAGTTCGAGGAAATCAATTACCAGGGAGTAGGTCAGAGCGTAAATGATAATTCTTTGAAGTTCAAGTCCAGTCCTTTTTTTAAAATTATGAGGTGAGTACTACAAAAGTATTTTTCGATACAAATGAAGGATTAATGCCAGAACTTAGATAACAAAAATCTTTAAAAAAAAGAATGTATATCTTACAATGTCATGAAATACCAACGGAAGCGGGCGGGATTTATATAAAAACTTTTACACATACCCTATTTAACCACACATGAGTATACATTTCAGAAAAAAATTACCATTTTAAGCATAAAATTATTTTAAATTTTAGATTTTTTAAAGATGTTTCAATATTTTATAAAATTCCTACTACTTCTACAAATTTTAATATTTTTTAATATTTTTTTTCTAATATTCTTAGAAGTGCTCCCTACATTTCTGTGCATAGGTTTGGTATTACTTGGGATATTTTTCGTGTCGGCCACAGTAAAAAAGAAGTTTAAGAAAAACCCAGTTATATTTAACTTCGATGATTTTTTTAAAAATAACTAATAATATGAATCCTTATTCCAAGTACAGAATCATCAAACATTTTGCACACACACACACAAAACCAGAAAAGGTTTCAAAATTTTATATTGAATTTTTTTTAAAAAAAAAGCCTTGGCATTCTAAATACACGATTATGGTGAAAAATAAAAACATGAAAAAACAAGCTTTTTAAAGTTATAAATTTCAGTAAAATAAATGAAAAGAGCTAAATGGAGACATCAAGTGCTCTATTTCCGGTTTTCATTTCGACATACAATAAGACCCCGCTTAACGCGGGGTATACGTTCCATCAAAGTAGAGCGTAATATGAAACAGCATTAAACGAGGTTATCTCATCATGTAAATAATGGGGTTAGGGGAAGATGGGTAGAAAATTGGTCAGGTATTTTACCATTAAATGTATTAATTGTGTTTTTTATAACAATAAAACAAAATTTTATTTCTTACAAACATAGAAACATAATAAACGAATATGCATATAAAAATAAATAAAATTCTAAGTCAGTATGTTTACATTTCAGCTCATTCAGTCTCTTCTGTATTTCCAATTTTCTGCCATTTTATCAAGAAGGTACATTGGCTTAGTGGCATTTTGCGTTCAATTTCGTCGTCAATCCATATAGAAAGTTGTTTTTCCATTTCCTCTATTGTATTATATCTAGAACGGGTAATTCTAGTTGCAGAGCTTGTCATAGTTGCAGTTACCGATGACAGTATTTTTTCTTTATTCTTAAGAATGGTCCTTATTTGTGAAGTTGCCAAATACAATGCAGCCCCAATTTGAGATTGACGTTCACCAGTATCTAATCTTCTAATCACTTGCATTTTAGTTTCTAGTGAAATGCTTTTTTTGATGCTTTATTTTCATGTTTTTTATTATCATCCATGATAAAAACTAAAAATCATAATATTTGTCACTATAGCAATCGTTATATTACATAAATTTATACTTACTATAACGTCAACTAATGTTTGAAACGATAAAAATACTTTCGTATAATACCGCCGGAAAGAAGAAACACAGATAAACTGCTTCGGATATCAGGAAGCCTATAACGCTGCCTGCTATTTCGGAGAATCCAGCAATTCAAATAAAAGAGCGTTAAATCGAAACAGCGTTAAGCCGGGTCTTACTGTACTTTAAAAAAAGCTAAATAGCTAGCTAAATAATATAGGTAGGGCTACGAAATTTTGTACATATATTTAGAAAAATTGCATAATTAAATTAAGGTAATACAGTAGAATATCGTTTATCCAAATCAATTGGGACCGGGCACCGTTCGGATACGCGATTGCTCGGATAACCGAAAACCGAATGCAATCCATGTAGTATATGAAACCGGACACTATACGAATATTGAAAATCATTACATGCGGGAAACGTGCTTGAAGAAAAAGCAAAATAGGAGCAAAATGTCGCAATTTTACTTTTATTTATATTATTTTTACTTTTTACTTTTTTCGCTGCAAAGTCTCTGATTATCTTGCAGCGTTGGGCATTGCACTGTTGGAAAACGTATTCATGTCCAGTATATGTAGTTGACAAAAAAAAACAAAAAAAAACTGGACCGTTTTTTTGACGCTCCGGTTAATAAACGTTCGGATAAATGACGTTCTACTGTAAAAAAATTCGATATTTTGATCAGTTTTAGAGTAATGTGTCTGTCCCCTTAAAGCAAAAGGTTTGGGGCAAGCCGTCAACCGTACGTTTTGAGAATCAATTCTATTTCAATAATTATTGAAATACTTTAGAATATTCTAATATTAAATAATTATTGAAAAACACTGATTTAAAATGTATTGAATATTGGTATTAAAATTTATCTTTCTTTTTTTAATATCTATCCACAATACTGTATTTATTTATCTTAAATATAATATGTTGTATAAGAATCGAAATATTCTTAACCCAGTTATTCCTTTTTACTAGAATTTTCAACTGAACGGCAGATTCGTTAAGGTGTAGGAGCAAGTGTTTGCTGAAAACCTGTTGCTTTAACTATGCACCACTGGCCGATTAAAAAAAGAAGAAAGAGAAGAAAGAAGAAAGAAACTGCATCATCTAAATTGCCTTAGAACCTTAACGGCCGTGAAATTCTTCAAGGTTCTTTTTTCGAAACTACATCAATAAAGCCCTCCCTCCATCAATAATTCAAAAGCTTTTTTTCTTTAAAAAAATCCACCTTGATTTCTCTATGTTCAACTGGAGAGGAATGGACAGTACAGTACCAAAAAAAACGAAAGGGAAAGCATTACTACACTTTCCCACAGCCTTGAAAAATCATAAATATGTTCCACTAACCCAAAGTCGAAATCTAGGTCAAGATAGAAAAATTCTTAACTCTATCTCCTACTAAAAAAAATCAGTGAAAGCATTTGGAGGAGGTCGGTACAGGAAGTAATTGTAAAACTCTTTTGTCCCACCTTGCCTCTCACCACTTTTACTTTTTTTTATATACCTGACAACCGTGTGGGAAGGTAAGAGAAGTTTGCCCTTACCGATTCAAGGTCAGAATGCCTGAAAGTTCCCTCTTCCTTGTTCGATTTCTTCCTGGATTGGTTCTCCTCCCCCTTAGGAATATAGACCCCCCCTTTGCCAAAGAGAACTTTATGTAAGGATGGAGGTTGGAGGCTCCCCCAAAAAAGAGAGCTTGAGAAAAGTTTTACAGCAGGCATAAAAAGGATTTTGAAAACCGGAGCCGATAATTTTAACGAAGATCGATGAATGCAATCTTCTTACAGGCATTCAAAAGAGCTGAGTGCTTATTCGTGGTATAGGATAGGTTATGGCATGGGGAGGTATCTGTGGGAATTGTTAGATATATATCACGTATTACTCTCCTTAGAGATTGTTTAAAATTCTTACGTAACTCATTTGTTGCTCCGAGTTATCTTTATAATAATTTTAAAAATTTCTTGAATGTGTTAGGATCTTGGGCTTTCAGGGTAGAGTTTTGTCTCTTCCCCAGGTTTTTAAAATGCTTAAAAAATTATATTAAAATGTGATAAAAACTAAACACTTTTAAGTAAATTCCTTTTTTATTTTATAAATTTTCGTAACATATTTGTTGATTATATATAATAAGAAAGGGTTTATTAATATATAGGGACTTGTTATTATTAAGCCAGAAAAGTAATCTCTGTTTTTAAATTTTAAAAAATGATGATAAAATCCGGCTTATAACGCGCACCTATACCTCCAAGCTACAATTTCTAATTTGCTGTATAACGCGCACTCCCTTTTTCAATTCCTACTATTAGCTCACACTATTTTTATCTTGTTCAAATTTTCAATCGCGTTAATAAAATACATTTTAAAGTGCTCAATTGAGCTGAAATTTTATGCACATGATTATTTTGGATGACAATGCAGTAATTTAATTATAATTAATAAAAATTAATTGATTAAAACTAATTATTCAAAGAATTACAAAAACGTCCACGTTGGCATCATTTTTGGCGACTTGTGTTGAAACTTGAAAAGGTTATTTTCACACTGAAATTTTTTATACACTATTGTTTTGGGTGACAGTACGATTATTTAATTATAATTAATTCTGACATATGTATATACATATTTATATATTAATTGTAACTATTTAATAAAAAGTAACTAAAATAAAAGTGTTTTTTGTTGATCTAAGTAGGAATATTGACTTTAAAATTTTTTTTTTATATTACTTGCTTACGAAGAAACCTGAATTGTACGCTCGCAATGCTCTTATGTTTTGAAGTCATTTGTTTGAAGTATTATTCCAAGCTTTAGAAAAAATAGTATACTCCTAGAATTGCAACCCTTTAAGTCTATGATGAATGACATTTCTTTTAAATAAACATTATTTCGATACATGTAGAAGTCTAATATTTTTGTTATGCTCAAATTTTTATTTTTATTTTTAAAGTTCTCATTTGTATACACGGCGTATAACGCACAATCGTAAATTTTGATCTCATTTTTTGAGTTAAAAGTGCGCGTTATAAGCCAGATTTTACGGTATTATTATAATTTTAAATTTTACAAACAGATTTTATAATTTTTTAAAGCAAATTGTCATTCCTAGTTTTAAAAAAAATAAATGTCTCTTCTACTTTTCTCGGAATATTAAAATAGTTCTGATTCTGTGTCACGGCTGTTGCACAAATCCGGACTATTTATACATCATTTCCTTAAGTAGAATTTGTATTTTAATACGTTTAGTTCCATTATACGATTTAGTACTTGTGCGTGTGTGTGCAAGATTCTAAAATTTTAAAAACTTAAATAAATTTTATATCTTCCTGATAATTTTTTCCTCCTTTTTAGAAAAACATTATTATATACATTGTTTTATTATTATTATTATTATTTTAGTCTGAAAAAGTTCTACAGAAGAATAGGAAGTTAGTTTTCAAAGAAAGTTTATCTTTGAGAAGGAAGGAATGCATTAAAAGTTTGATTAATATTTGCAAAATTTACCGTACTGACTTTAAAAAAAAGGGATGCATGAGCGATATAATTATCAAAGAAAAGCAACCAGAGCACTCATTCACACTCACTCATCACGAGATTTCCGGATCTATTCGTCTTACAGATTTCAAATTTGGTAAGTATGTTACTTTTGTTGAGGTAGAGATCCTCTAACAATGCTTTTTGAGGAAATCGACTCCCAAGCAGATTGTTGGAGCATTATAGGTAAAAATTCCCGTTTTTTTAACTATTAGGCCAACAGACTTGAAATTTGGTAAAGATTTTACTTTTGTTGAGAAGAGATCCACTGAGAACGGGTTATAGAGGAATCAACTCTGGGAGGAGGGTTACAGGGCCATCAAAATAAAAATACAGTTTTAGAAATTGTAGTCCTGTCTTTTTTAAATTATGAGGCAAGGGTTGTAAAAAAGGCTCTTAAACGCAATCGGCATCTTAATGTTAGGACTTAGATATCAATAACATATAAACAGTATATAGTCAAACACCACCATGAAATATCACGGGAAGCGGGCGGGTGACAGCTAGTTGTATTATATGTAAATGAATGTATTCACCAATGGTTGATTGTAATACTTTTAGAAATTTTACTATTGGTTAAATTACAGTCACGTTAGACGAAGGGTCATGGTCATAAAGTCACGGGTTCGAATCCTAGGTCTTTTAAGGATCCAGAAAGGTTGATGTGTGTTAAATCTGTCCAGGCTCAATGTCCTCACGTTGGTGGAAAATGCCAGCTCAGATGCCGTCCTCATCACTTGACTTCGGCTCAAAATTACGAGGTCTGTCGCCAGTAGTCTTTGTGTAACTTTAAAAGTGCGACATTAGTAAATAATCCTGTGATTAAACTGAAAATAACCTTTTTGCCAAAAATTAATATGAAGATCCGTAAAATAGTTTAAAGGAAAATTTGTTACAATCAAACTACGTGCTTACAAAAATAGAAAAAAGTAAGAAGGAAAAAAAGATAGGGAAAAATGATTTTGTATCGGAATTTCAATATTAATAAAAAGGGGTGGAAAGAAGATTCTTCATTCATATTGAATTATCATTATGAATCAAGTTATTTTTTTTCGTTACATTATTATGTGTTTGGTAAGAAGATAGAATTTTTTAATACGACCACCGAACATGAAGTATTTGAACAAATTGATTACATCGTAATAAAGCATGACGGAAAAGGATTAAAAAAGAGATCAGAATAGGAAGCCTGCAGATAAATTGAATCGACATTTCTTGGTATCGAAAATTGAGCGCTCGCTAAAAGAATCAACATTATTAAAAATATTACCTTAAATAAACATATCCATGAGTATTTTGCCTGTTTATGTACAATAAATAATAATAAATACGAGGAAAATGAGTTGCAATCGTCAGTTCTGAAAGGAATTAATAACTTTGTGTACTTAAAAGTTTTTTTTAATATTTTTATAACCATTTTAAATTATATATTGTCTCACATTTAATTCTAATAATTATTTCTAATTCTGAGTAATTAACTTATTTCTTAATTTGTATTAATTTTTCATTTTGTAATTTATATATTCTGTTCACTTTGAATAAAACCTTACTTTTATCATATCTTTCAAGCTGAGAATTATAAAAAAAGAGTTTGATGGCAAAAATAGCGATTAAATTTCTAGTTTTATTTTGGATATGTTCCAATTCAAGTCATTCCACAGGAACTGTTCATGTGACATGGGTGAAACTCTGAAATGGAAAAGATGCTTTGCTATGCTAAATTTATAATTGAATTCTGAAAGCCATGGGTCAAGCACTAAACCTAAAATACATTTCACAGACAGAAGGAATAAAAGATACCAAATTTCATGAACTGTAATAGTTACATACAAATATACAAACCATCGGGCTAAAAAAAAACGTGTAAAATTTATTAACCTGAAAATGAAACATTTTCGAACATGATTTTCGTAAAAAGTTCCTCTGGCTTGAAGATTTTGCAGTCTTGGAGAAAATTCCTCCCCCCAACCTCTTAGGTTAATGAACAAAATTTTAATTTGCATAAAGTTCGATAAAAATGCATTTAGATATTTAGCTTATTACTCGTTTTCGTCTTTGTAAGTGGCAGTGGAAGCCAAGAGATCATGGCCGAGAACTCGTGATCGGCATTGTATCTGGCGAATACTTTGTGCCACGAAGAGTTGAAAAAAATCTGTCGGAGCTAAAAGTTCTGATGCGATTAGCGTGAGATAGAAGTTTGTAGAATGGAGTACCAGCTCAGATCTTCGGCATTTGACCGTGGCTCAAAATTACGAGTTTCATTGTCATGAGATATCATCAGGGACGTCTTAAAACTCTTTGAGGCCCTGGGCCTCTATACAAAAGTAGGCTCTACCTGAGATCTTTACAAGAAGATAGTATATAGCATGCATTGTCAAATTCTCGTTCAAATGGTGATTTAAAACTACTCACAATCTCAAAAATCTAGGCACAAACCGGCTTGACCGATAGCCGCATTTCGACTAAATGAGTTGAAGGATTGTTTATGGTATTAGGTCTATGCCCCTAGACATGGACAACGGCCATCACATAATAATACCATCTTACCAATTTTATAAGTTGACATGCAGTTTGGAATTCCGTATTTTTAGGAGAGAATATGTACGGGAATAATATTTGACCACATTAAGTTTACCCGGATCATGAACTTATTAAGACAGAGTCAGGAACGAAACTAGGCCTTCACAGAGAGTGAGGTCTTGGGTTTGGGTCCAGTTGACTCTTGCCTTAAGACGTCCATGGGTATCATGTAACTTTGTATTGCGACGTTATATATAATAAACAATTAATCAATCCGTCTTTGAAGTCATGGTCAACAACAAAGATAGCTAAATAATAGATCACGATCGACAGGCTGATTGCTGTAATCGATCGCTTGTGTTGTGTAAGTTACGATCCAAAGAGAGTGCATGATAAATTGTTTTAATTACTCTACAATAAAAATGCCAATGAAGCAATCTAAATTTTTTTCTAAACTATTATTTGTAATTAATGTGTGAAGATAGCTTCTTAAGGTATCCGAAAATGTTGAAATTAGCAAATTCGGTCAAAACACATATTTTTTTGTTTTTTATTTTATTGAATAGAGCTATCTATTTTGGCTTTACAAAACACACTTTGTTTTGTTTTTCTACGTTATCTAGAAGCAAGTGGCAGTTAAGGCGAGTAGGAAACCTCTATAACGACAATGTTAAATTGCCTGTTTCTGATGTACCTTTGCTCACAATCCGTAATATGTACTTGTTTGAAATTTTTCATACAAATAAAGTACACCTTTCTCACTATACTGAAATGAGCTTTTAGCTAATGTTGAATTTTTTCATAATTTATAAACTATTTTATCAAACATAGTGAAATTTGACCCATTTTTCATATAAAAAAATTTGTAAGAAATAAAATTTTGAATTTTTTACAAAAAGCTCATTTTAGTATATATTAGTCATCATTATAATACATCATAAAAATTTACATACCTGTCAACAGTAGTTTCTCAGAAAAAGTACATCGAACATCAAAATTTACATTTTGAGGTAAATTGATTTTAATGTATACAGTGAGACTTCTAATCGGCTAGGAAATAAAAAAATAAAAGGTTTGATTTACAATAAAAGATACATGTTTTGATTCATATCAAACGTCTGACTTTTAAGCAAAAACGAAGTACTTTCTTTACATTTTTCGCCATTTAAATGGGCGTTGCCCAGTTTCAATGGTTATTTAAAAATAGGTTTTAAGGACTTCTAATTACCCTAAAAAAAGTAAGTTATCATTAGAAAGGTTGAAATCTACACAATTTAAAAATGTGAAAATCTCAAATTGTCAAAAAAATAAGATTTCAGTTTCCCAACACGCCTTAATTTTATAAAATTAGAAAAACTGGAACTGGGTCTTGAATCTACCAGAAATGGGCATTTAAATTGTTTAAAATCTGTCATTGAAAGTCTGATAGATCAAAATATTACAAATCTATTTTTATGAAACTTTTTGAGCCTGATATTTATATTATTTTCTAGAGAATATATTAAAATATTTCTTATTGTAAGAATGTTTTTTGAGTTATGGCCTGTTATTTAAATAATGGTCTCATAAAAAATGTCATATTTCTTACAATAATTACTCGACCAGATCTAAAATTTTTAAATTTTAATAAAACATTAAAGGCTTAGTACACACACATTCTCTAGATAAATGCATCTAAGTTGTATTAGTAATACTTTTAATGTGATATATAAATTTATTACATTTTCCTCTAATTGCTTTGAAGTTTTTCAAAAAAATATTGCTAAAATTTCAATTATAATAGAAATGCTTGTAAAGTTTAGATAATTTTTTAAAAATATTATTATTGTTAAATATTAGTATTAATTGGTATTGATTCATAAAAAAACATTATAATGTTTCTGTAAATTATTTTTTTAAAAAATACTCTGAACGTGTTCGTGTTATTAAAGTTCTGATTCAGAACTTTAATAACTTAAGCATGTTCTATCACTCACTTTTATGTGTTTTATGTAATTCTGGACAAGTCATGGAAGCTGCTCATTCGGACGTGTGTTTGGACTTAAGAATTTTGACTGAATTGTAAAAAAATATTAGATGATCAATGGCCAGGCATTTGATAAATAAAATGAATAAGCCTATTCTACTGAGGGAATTCGATCGTTTCATATAATTTACTGTAAAATTCGATCGTGAACAAAATTGGGATGAAAATTCGATCTTTTGTACACAAAAGTTGGTCACCCAAATAGCAACATATTGCTTCCAGATTAAAAGCGAGTATTAAAAAAAAATAAGGGACATCTCTAAAAATGTTTCTTATTTAATATTTTCTAACAAAATGACTGAACCTTTTCCGCATATCAATAAGTATGAAGGTTTCGAAGGAATTATTCCAAAAATGCTCCTATTACTGAACAATGTATAAAACCAATATAAAGAATAAATAGCATTGTTGTTTCTTGGTCATTTTTTTCCCTGTAAAAATTCAAGTACATTGTTGTTTCCAATGATGTATTTGATGAATCTAAATCTGATTTACTAAAAAGGTGTAAAGAATTCTATCTTCATACTATGTTACGTGAGTATAAAAAATTTTCTCATAATTTTTAAATACTGTTTATATCCAGACCTATAATTATACTTTTAATAATTTAATATATTATTATTATATACTGAACAAAAACGTTTTCTCTACCATCCATTTTTAGAAAGGCAGAAATTGATGTTTTTAAAAAATAAAAGGAAACGTTTACTGCGTAAGAGTGTTTTTTAAATCTGAATTTTACAGAATTGGATAATCTTACTAAGTGTCAAAATTAAAATATTTGCACAATTTATGTTATAACTTCGTTAACAGAAAGTGCGAAGACTTCAAAAATAACCTCTTAATCTTTTTAATTAAAAAATCCTCGTTAAAAATGTAAGTTATATAATGAACAAGAAATATAAAAAGAAATTTTAGAGTCATTTCCTACATAGGTCAACAAAGAAAAATATAATTTTAGTTACTTTTCATTAAATAGTTACAATTAATATTAATATGTATATACATATGACAAAATCACACTACTAAGTGACAAAATAGAAAGCGATTTCCTTGTAATTTTCTATTTTCCTTTCTATATAGGGTGCTGGACTATTTTTTGTTTGCTTGGTATTATTTATTCATTAATTAAATTTAATTATCCTATTAAAAATAGTATAGCAAAAAAGAAACCACATTCTCAGAAACTAGGCCCTCCCACGTAGGATTCAAACCCTAGAACTTTGGATTAGAAGTCCAATGCGCTATCTATTGCACGCCACAACCGAGGATTTTTCCTTCTATATACGCGGTTGAACTATTATTTTTGTTTGTTGCTATTTATTCATTTTTTAATTTAATTCATTAATTATTTTTTTTAAAAAACTGTACTAACATCAATTGTCATCCACTACAAGTTTAAAATAATGTATTTGAACACTTGAGAGGACGAATAGAAAGTATTTTATTAACCACTGAAAATTTAAACAAGATATATATATATATATATATATAGGAAGAGAGTGAACTAATAGTAGGAATTAAAAAAAAAAGAGCAGGGGATATTTAACTGATCTTTCTTCTTCACTTTTACTTCAGCATCTAAACAGTGAAAACAATAAATATCAAAATGAGTCAAGCTTATTTAAGATCTAATAATAATCTATTTCCATAGTTAAACTGATTATTTTCATGAATGATTACATCCCACAAACATAAAAAAAAAAACTCAATTTAGTGTCAATCTGATATAAGTAACACCGACATTAAAAAATTCTTTTAAAAAAAAAGAGAAAAAGAATCCTTCCCATCGGAATATTGATCAATAATCTCTTTCTTCAAGGTTACGAGTCCTCAATTTAATTGTAAATGAAGCTACTTTGTCTTAGACAGTATCGTAACCCAATACCATCCGAAGCACTTAGATACGAATCGATCGTTTGCTGCTTCTTAAAGAGGGAAGGGGGTTTAATGAAAGGGTAAGAAGAGGAAGGGAGAACTCGTGAGAGTTAAAAATGCAGGTGCTTCCTGAAGAAAAATCCAAGGTTAGTAGGCCATGGGAAAAAGTGGGTCATTCTAATTTCCACTGAGGTACTTTTCTTCCCTCTATTTTTTTTTCATAGTATGAATGTATGTATATTTTTTACTCTTTTCTAAACTCTTTCTCTGGTTCTAGAGTAGATTCGTGGTTTCTTGACAGTAATGTGGTTTTAAAGAGAATTTTTTTTTTCTGAATTTCTTTCTTTTTTTGGAAGGAGGAAGACAAAATCATGGAGAGAGAGATAGTGCAGTGAAAATAGTTTAACACGCGCGAAACTGAGGGAGACTGAAAATATTTTTTTTGGTGTTGAAAGAATTTCGTGTTAAAGGATATTGCAAAAAAAAAAAAAAAAACAATATATTCAACAAAATTAAGTTTATTAAACTACATTTTATTTATATGTATAGATGCTTGTATTTAATAAAAATCAATGAAACAAAAACTTTCACAGGAATTAAATGAAATTTAATGCAAAATTTTCTCAATTTTTTTTTTAAAAACAAAACATTTATTGAATTTTTGGAAAATAATCTGGTATTTTTCTTTGCATTGTCTTTTTTCACATCAAACTGACAACGAATTGCTCAATGTCACCCATTTTGTTATTCATTTCACCATTGAAAGGCGAGTCTAAATAATAGCTCATACTTTCCATGATGTTTCTCATTTCGGATGACGTGGGAACAGGAGCTGCATTATTAATTTCAGTACCAATGATATTTTTTGAACTTTGATCAAACACGAAAATGTCTTTGTCTGCTATAATTGGGGTTGTACAGACATTATCATCATCTACTGAAACGAATTCTTTCAATGGTACTGTAGGACAATCCAATAATACAGAAACTTTGTCAAAAATTTCATTAAAGTGTCGATTCAGTTTCAATATCCTCCTTCTCCAGAAGAGAAATTTTTTCGTGGAAAGCGATTTTCGTTCCGTGTGTTAAGAGGGGAAAATGCATTGTTGACCGTTGTATTATTTTGTCTTAACCAATATTTCACCTTAATCATATTTCACTGTATATTGATTTTTTCCCCCTAAATTCAAGAATTGATACAGCTTATGTTCTTGTTTTGTACATTCTAAAAATGTAGTACAGAAATGAATTATATATTAAAAAAAGTAAAGATTAGAACATCAAAATGAATTCTTCGCTAAATATTGAGGATTATTTCTAATAATTTTTTTTAGTTGTTTCCATGATCAAAGTTTAGAAAAAAACTAACACAGAGGTCATGATATTCTATTTTTGTACGAATGACGCTCTTATAAACACAAAAAAAGTAATTCCTTACCTCAAGGTGACTGATCATCCTTAAATTTTTTTTTATACTTAGTGTCAGTTGAATTAGAATATACATATAACATTGTTTTAAGAATGTTATTACAAGAGAAAATGATTTAAATGTTAGTTTTGGGCAAAAAATGTATAAAGAATGAAATACAGTTGAACCTCCATATAACGAACCTTTATATTGCGAACTTTTTCCTGGAACCAAGAACATTTTACGATTTTCTTCGTATAATAACCTCCCTATAGCGAAGTGCATTTTCTATATAACGAACTTTTTTTTTCTTGTGATTCGATTTTTTTTTCTGCCTACGTTTTAAGTATTTCTGGACATTTCAATTCTCTCTTTTAACACATTTTATGGTGGTCATAAAGGAAGTTTTGGTGCATTGCAAAGATGTGAGTACATCATTTTATCAATAAAAAAAAAACTCAAGCAAAATTAACAGATTTTATGAGTAATTAAATTTAAGGATGCATGTGGTAATATATGTTTAGAATCTCTGGTTATAAAATAATGTATGCGCTTAGTTAGAAATGTCCTTAAAATTCATTAATTTTCATTTAAAATTGTTTTCTTAATGTTGAAAGTGCAGTATATTCATCGATATTCTTTTTCTTGTGTTTTCCTTGAATTTTTTTTTTTTTTTTTTGATAGTTTAGATACATGAAATACTTAAATATTAATTTACAAAAAAGTGTAACTGAATACTTTTTTCAATATATAGTATTCATAAATTTAAAATTCGTTTTATGTGGTTTATAAAGTATATATTAAAAGATAAACCTCTTTATAACGAATTTTCAATATAATGAACTTCTTTTCGGGATTTAGCGACTTCGTTATATAGAGGTCCGACTGTACTTTCAAAACATTCTCTTTTTGGTAAAAAATGCTTCTATTGTAATATATATATATATAATCTTTTTCCTACATATAGGTAGGACATCTTTACAGAGCCTGAATTAAGAACTTCGAAGTGTATAATTTATAAGTTGATTTATTCGTATTTTAATATATCAGAATAGAGAAATTTTAACAAGAAACACCGAATATTTTTTCAATTGATAGTATCTCTAAAAATAATTTGAGTTTTTTACATATCTTAGGTCAGGTTCTGTAAAGAAGTCTTAGATATAAATAGAAAAAATTTTAGTATAGTAGAAGCAGTAGCGCACACAGGAATTTTTCAAGGGGGTGGGTCCGGGGTCGAAAGTTCACCATTCTTGTATCAGTCTCCTTTTGATTTTGTAGATATTCGGGAACAAAACACAGTAAAAAACTAATTATTTAATAAATAATCAGCATTAATTAATAAAATTAATCATTAATAACAAATATTTAATTAAATTTAACGTACTATATACTTAGAACTATAGTCAATCGGAAAAAAGTCAAGGTTTTTTTTGGGGGGGGTCCAAACCCCAGAACACCCCCTTGTGTGCGCCACTGAGTAGAAGCATTTTCCATAAAATGAGAATATTTTAAAAATATGTAATTCTTTATTTCATTTTTTTGCCAAAGAATTGCATTTAAATAAATTTTTATTGTAATAATATTCTTTAAAATTTTTTATTTGTATATTTTAATTCAAGTTGCACTAATTATCAAAAAAAAAGAAAAAAGTATTGATTTGTACGCTTCTGCAATAACTCGACTTAGACCAGTGGTTCCCAAAGTAGTTCCAGGGATCCCCGATATTATGCAGGGGGGCCGTGGAAAATTAAAATTGATTTGGGGGTGCCTGAACAACGTCAGAGAGTCCACGCAAAGTTTAATATAAAATTTTAAAAAATTTGATCCATTTTTATTTGTATGGAAATTTTAATAAATAATAATAATTCTCTCGGATATTCCCGACTGGGTGTTGAATCCTTTTGTGCGTAGACTAACTCAGATTCCAAACACAGATGAATATAAACTAATACAGGAGCATTTTATTGAAATAATCACAAATGAGGGAAACCAATGTTTTAACAAGGATACCACAAAATTCTGGTTACAAAAACAGATCCCAATTTTATATCCTGCATTATGGGCTATTTTTCAGAAGTTGTTGACTACTTTCCCGTCTTCCAATTTAGTAGAAAGTGGGTCCAGTGCCGTTATAAACCTCTTCACAAAAAACCAAAAACTACTAAAAATTAGTGCTTATGAGGATTTGCGTTTGCTACTCACATATATTTAGACGGACATAAATACTCTCATAACATCTCATCAAGTTCATCCAAGTCATTAATTTTTTTAATTTTATTTTAAAAAAAAGTTATAATTTCAATAAATAATTCTTCAACAAAATGTTTTTTTTTTTAATTTGTTATTTTTATACAATGCATATATGTAGCTTTTTCGCTTGGGGGTCCTTGGGAAAGTTTTGACTTTAAAAAGGGGTCCGTGGGCAAGTTTTGACTATGGAAAGGAGTCCATGGGTTAAAAAAGTTTGGAGGCCTCTGGTTTAGATAAAGGTATAAAATCAAAGGGCATGATATTCTATTTTTTCACGATTGCCATTTATATAAGCAAATAAAAGTTATTTCTTACTTAATCTTAATAAACATCTTTAGAAACATGCTAATTTTATCAAATTTTTTCCATTTTAGAAATTTTTTTTTAACTTTATAAAAGTAAGAAAAACTTGAGTAAAGACCCTCTTTTAAGTAATAGTTAAAATCTACCATCTTCGCTGGGTATGTAATGAAGTTGAAAGACCATAACTTCTTTTTAAGGTTATTGTTAACTAAGTCCTAGCCTTAAGCTTTAGATTGTTTAGAAAAATATTCTTAACGCCCTTGCTTCTTGATTTAAAAAAAGGACAGTTTAAGTTTTCTAAGACAGTAGATTCATCATTTACACCTTTGTTTAATAATTCACAGACATGATTATCGTATCTCTAACCCCTTAATGCCTTGATAATCTTCTTGGGAGTCGATTTCTGCAAAACACGTTCTTTGTGGATGTCTATTTAACGAAAGGAACATGACTGCCAAATTTCAAGTCTGTACGTCTAATAGTTGCAGAAATCTCGTGGGGGAATATGTGAGTTACTCTTTCCCTTTACATGTACAGATGTCAATTCGCAATTCAATTTTTATTGCTTTCTCTTCTTCTAAGTTCCTTATTTTTTTCCCTGCATTTGCGACCTTATTTCTTGTTTCTCCTTTCGAATTTCCTTTTGAAAAGTTTTTATATTTCTCTGTAACTAATTTAACTATCTGTCGTAAATGTTTCCGCGTCTAACCTTTTTCCGCCGGAACTGCTGATGTCGTTAAAAAGGGCATAGCTAACTTTATTACGTTTCTTGTTTCTGCTCGGATAATAATCTTATTAACAACGACCCGAATAGCGTTTTATGACTCAAAAATAAGCAAATAAACAAGTAACTTCAATCAGTAAATTCGTTTTTAAGTCTTAAACATTACTGTTCAATCATAAAAAGCTCGTCTTTCTTTGATCTTTGTTGAAGAAATGGCATGTGTGCGTATAAAAATTTACATAAAATTTTTCATTCTAGCTGAAAAGCTACATTCAAAACCTTATTCCTAGTTTGATAGACAGGATATTAATTACAAGAACAAAGTATGAAAGAATACGAGAAATAAATAATAATTCACCGAGATTGAAAGTATTTCTAGTGGAATAGTGTAATTCTAAGCAACTTAGCATTTAACACTAAAAATAATTCATACATTTATGTACTAAATCATTATTTTTATTAACTGGATTCGCGCTTTAGAACATTTTTCCCATTTTCTTAACCATCAATCAGTATCAGTGGCGCATATAAGGAAGGGGGGATGTCCTCGAGTCCGGATCCCCCCATAGCCCTTGATTTGTTTTATTATTATTATTAGTTATAATCCTGTGTATGTAGTACGTAAGATTTAGTTAAGTATTTGTTACTAATGGGGTCTCTCACTTCAGACTGACTACCTGATCAGGACATCTGCTCATGCACCTCAGTGCCCAATGGTCACACATACTGGGATGGGCACAGTAGTTCCTGACTTTCATGGGCTGTTGCGCCACTGAGTTTGAGTTTTCTTGTAATTAATAATTAATTTTATTGATTAATTCTAATTATTTATTCAATAATTAATTTTTTATTGTTATTTGTTCCCGAAAATGGACAAAATCAAAATAATATAATGGGTGGCGTATTGGAGCATGATACAAGAATAGTGGACTTTCAACCCTGGGCCCTTCCTCCTTGAAAAATTTTTTGTGTGCGCTACTGATTAGTGTACTCGTGTTACTTTTAATTAATATATGTGATCCTTTTCTATTTTATTTCCTTTTTTCTCTCTATCCACTTTACTATTTATATTACCAGTTTTCAGAAACATTTCAATTCTTTTCCATAAAAAAATTGAAATTCTTGTATTATGAAAAAAAGTATAATGTAGAGTACCTAATGAGGTGACTGGAGGAAAAAGAATTGTTCGAATTTTCAAATTTACGTAGAGTTCAGAAGAAATTTTTCAAATTGTTACGCAATATAAAAGCGTTATGATCACATATATTTTGCATTGACTGTTTTTAAAAATCAACCAACAAAATTTAAACATAATACAATAATGCTGAAATTGAGTTCAAGGAAAACTGAAAATTGCTTTAAATATTAGAGCCCATCATAAAAATATGAACACTTTTACGAAAAATATGATTTAAATTTATGAATTATTTATTGCTCTTATTTTATTTATTTATTGAGAAACGGGCGCACGTGCCTAATATGTCAATGGCAAGTTCCCAAAATAATCACGCTTTGTTAATGTTGTTTATACAACACCTTATTATGAAAGGTGTTAAGTAACTAGAATTTTAATGTGAAATTGCGCCGTTCGCATATTTTCAACTAAATCCGTGCGTAACCCTTGTAATAGGTCTTATTCGGGATTTAAGTAAATAAAAACCAAACAAGTATGTGTGTATTAATTCCAAGAATCCTTGAAATTTCAAGGTTTCCAAACACAAACCAGTATAACAGATGGATGAATTTATCAAAACAATGCGGAAGTGATTTTGAACAGAACTTCTCGCCAAAATCGTTTTTAATCAATGAAAGCAGCGACTTGAAGAGTTTCGAAATTTCAAATTAATTTACCTGTTGGCCTCGGATTTGAGACTTCCGCATCGCCTATTCACCATCTGCTCGCAGAAATGGGAGTTCTTGGCGTGGGTTTAAGAGTCTTGAATTTTAATGGAGAGTGTTGTTGCACAAATGATTAATATTACTGTCTTTTTTACGGCTTATTCAGGGTTAGAAGTGTTTACGAAACACATATCAAAACAAAGAATGGGCGTAGAAAATCCCTTATTCATTTCCAAGTCGCCAATGCAGTCTGGATTTTTAGTGATTTGTCTTTTTTTTCCTCAGGAATGAAGGAAATGATTCGGCGGGCTTTTGTCGGTAAATATTGTGCAAGATTTTTCAATTCCATAAGTCGTCGTATAAATGTAAAGTCAAATAATTCACTATCGATATATCTCTTTTGATTGGATTGAAAATAACTTATTTAGGCTAATTTTTTGCTTAATTAAAAGTTTTTTAATTGAAATGCAACATATTTTTTATTTATAATTATCCATTTATGAGCGAAATTAGTTAATTGTATAAAGCTACGTGAGAATAAATTTTTAATATATCTATACCTGCCGTTATCCAACCGCTATTCTGGGTATATTTTATGACATTGTAAGACAATACATTCCTTTTAAGTTATTGTTACATTATAGTTCTTGCCAGGGACGTCTTAAGGCATGGGCCAACTGGGCCTCGTCTCGTTCTTGACTCAATAAGATCATAATTCGAATAATTTCACTGGTCAAATGTTATTTCTCGTTTTATTCTCCGAAAAACTGGGAATTTCGGACGATTTTTCAATTGGCTACATGTGATGGCCGTCGTTCACGTACAGGCCTAGGCTTGCCATCGTACACCATCAGTGGAACACGCAAGGGGGGTCCTGGGGGTCCGTCCCCCCCAAAGCCCTTGATTCTTTTTCAGATTGATTATAATTCTAAGTATATAGTGCGTAAAATTTAATTAAGTATTTGTTATTATTGGTTAATTTTATTAATTAATGCTAATTATTTATTCAATAATTAGTTTTTTTACTGTGTTTTGTTCCCGAAAATCGACAGAATCAAAAGGAACATCATACAAGAATGGTAAACTTTCGATCCCGGACTCCCCCCTCCCCTTGAAAAATTCCTGTGTGCACTACTGTACACTATCATTACTCATTCAGTCAAAAAGCTGCAGTCGATCGAGCCCGTTTGTGTGCGATTGTAAGTCATGCACGTTTTTTTTATTTTTATTTCTGGTTATTGTTTGTACGAGTATTTGACTACGTGTGTGCTATGTACTGTCTACTTTTAAGGGCCATAGGTGGGACCTACATTTGTGTAGGGGCCTATGCAGTGGCGTAAAGGAGAATATTAGGGCCCCCTGCAAAGTCAGGTTTTGGGCCTCAAGTCAGATCTTACAAAGGATTGCAACTTGGTCTCAGTGAGGCTTTGAGCCCCTTGAATACTGGTATAAAGTTTTACGAAGAAACCTGAAATGTAAGCGTGCAATGCTGTTATATTTTAAAGTCATTTTTTCGAGGTATTATCTCAGACATTTGAAAAAATAGTATACTTCTCTAACTACGACTCTTTAAGTTCATAAGGTATGTCATTTCTTTCAAATAAACAGTATTTCGATATATCTAGATCTTAGCTCATTAGTATCTTAGTTCACTAGTATCTTATGCTCATTTCTTTTTTTATTTCTAAAGTTATCATTTTTATATACCCGGCGATTAACACACACCGTTTAATTTAAACCTCTTTTTTTTGTTTCAAAAGTGCGCGTTATACGCCAGGTTATATGTGGTACTTAAGGTATCCGACTACGTTCGGAACCGTGATTTTGCAAAAAGGTATAAATGGATATTTATGATATTTAGTGTCGCTTAGATTAGAAAATGTATATAAAATTGTTTTAAGAGTAGTATTACAATAAAAAATTATTTAAGTACAAAAAAAAATGTTCTGACAAAAATGAACATAGAATGACCCATTTTCAAAATATTCTCCTTTTGTGAAAAATGTGTCTATTATAATAATATTTTGCCTGTATATAGCTCAGACCTCTGTACAGAGGCTCAACTAGAATTTTTGAAATATATCTTAGAAGTGGGTTTATCCATGTTTTACGACAACAGAGGGAAGACATTTTAAGAAAAAAAACGCCGATAAATATTTTAATGGGTTTTAACTCTGAAAATAATGTTAATTTTTCAAAAATCATAGTTGAGCCTCTGTACAGAGGTCTGAGCTATATACAGGCAAAATATTAGTATAATAAAAATATTTTTCACAAAAGGAGATCATTTTGAAAAAAGGTTATTCTAAGTTAATTTTTTGCCAAAATATTGTATTTAAATAATTTTTTTTGTCAAAATGTCCTTAAAACAATTTTATACATATATTCTAATCGAAGTGACACTAAATATCATGATAATTATCCATTTATGCACTCGGTTCCGAACGTAGTCGGATACCTTAATATTTTTTAAATACCTATCTAAGGAACATAGATAATAACTACTCTCAAATTCTACGTTTTTTTTTTTTAAATTTTTATTACAACTTCTACAGCAAAACAGGGACATTTTTAAATTCTAGATATTGAAGGTATAATCGTTTAAAAAATATTATTACTTCATCTAGAAAGAGATTTCTGAAAAAAAATTATCAACTGTTCAAGGTTTATCGTTAAAAATTTTGAGTAGTGATGAACATCTAATTTGTGATAAATTTTCTGTTATCTAGACAACAACGACGACACTAAAATTTTTCCTATAAAATCGCTTACTATTTCCCGTTTTAACTTTAAAAAAAAGAACGCACTTATTCCATCGCATGTTGTAAGCAATACATGCATGCAAAAACCTTATTTTAAGGCACGTGACATTTTTATAAGTTTTTGCCATTTTAGCAAGACATTCACTTGAATTTCTGACTTACTAACTTTCTTTTCTCTTCACGCAGAGGTTCACTAGATTTACTCAAACTAAATCTTCCAAAAATGTTAAGTACGGGGTTACCTCAGAATGCATCGCGTGCTTTTTCGAACGTTTTCATTCGACATTCAACGGGCTACGTGTTTTTATACGGAAGCAAATTTTTCCACTCAACCTACAAGAAAAAGAAAGAAAAAAGAAGAGAAAAAAAGAAGCAACAGCTTTCTATTTTTATATAAAAGAAGTGTATGAAAGTCTTAACAGTATAAGCAGAAAGAAGGGGAAATGTCAGCAGTGAATACAGAGAATAAATAAATAAAAAATATACTTCTAGAAGAGGGAAAGATGATGGAATTCTGGGAAATCGTTTGAGTGGAAGGCATGGGGAGGGGTGCAGCGACTAGAAAAGTGGGAGGGGGTATGAGCTGCTGAGACGAGGGGAGAGAAGGAATAATACGAGTGAGTCAATTTAGCCAAGCAATTGCAATAATTGAATGCGGTTCCTTTCAACTTAATTTCTTCTCGGGTTTGGAATTCTTCGTTGAGCAAACATGGAATAAATACTCCAAAGAGACGTCGGAAAGTCGGCTGGATATTAAATGGGCTGATTGTTGATTTTAGACGTTAAAGGCGGTCGAAGGAACCGCCACCTTCACTTAAAGGTTGAAGACTTGATAAAATGTTTAAAAAATAACGACAGTGTGCATTAAAGATCTATTTCTGGAACAAGAATTAAAGTCTTTCTTCGGGAACATTTACTGCGGAGTTAGGAGTTTGTTTACTCATGAAAGTTTTAAAAGCATGGTATAATGTATAGTAATATTTTGTTTTCGTGGGATAGAGGCGAGCTGATTGTAGTTTAAAATGAGAAAACTCGGATATATTTATTTATTTCCTCCTCATAGGCATAAAATATCTTAATTCATAACAAAATGTTTGAAAAAATTATTAATGCACAGTTTTCTTTTTTTTTTTTTTCAAAAAATAAATTTTTTCTCTTTTCCCAAAACTATGCGGGAAAAAATTATTTTTTTAAAGGTATTTTCTCAAGTAACTATTAAAACATTAATGCTACGTGTAAAAATTTCCCATAAAGAGTATACATACAAGGAAAGAGTATCGAGTACTTTTTATTAGATTATGATAAATGAAAATATATTTAATGTGATTCACTGTCGTAGGAAGTCCTGAGTATCGAAATTCCTTTTGGTCAGGGAAGTCTTAAAGCGTGGGCCCGGGCCCAGGGCCTTACCCTAGGTGGGTGCCTCTTTTTGTCCTCGACTCTGTCTTAACAAGATTATGATGCGGATAATTTTAAAGGTCAAATATTATCCCCGTACATATTCTCCGAAAAAAAAGGGAATTTTAAACTGTATGTCAACAGGCAAAAGTGGTCAGACTGTATTATCATGTGATGACCGTTGTCCAGGTCTAGGCCTAGGCCTAATACCTTAAGCAATCAGTCAGCTAATTCATTTAGTCGAAATGCGGCCATCGGTCGAACCGGTTTGTGCCCAAGTTTTTGAGATTGTGAGTCGTGCACATTTATTTGTTTCATTTGACCATGCATGCTATATACCAAGGATGGTGAACCATTAGGGACGCGGTACAATATTTTGGGCACGCCAGTGATCAAAACGATTTGCATTTTATTTCAAAATTGTATAAAGTTCACTATAAAATATTACAAACAAACGCGAATGATCGGTCGCAGTGCGGCGGGGAGCACATTCGTTTGTTATTGTTTTGCCTTAGTTATGCTGTGGACTACAATTGCTTATGATGCAAAGTTTGTCTACGCATATCATAGTGAAATTCATTGACATAACTGTATTTTAAAGTTTATTTGTGTTACATGTACGATTTTTAAGTGTTATTTAACATGGATAGTTCAGCAAACGAATAAAAAGGGCAAGATAGTAAGTGTAACAAAAAAGAGAATCTAAAAATATGGCATTATTAGGAAAGGAGACAAAGCGCTATGTTTTTCATAACCTGTAAAACTTTGAAACAAATCACACATCCTCTTTTCAAAAAAGTGAACTAACTGCAGCAAAAATAATTAATTGCTTAAAAACTGATTGGCAGATGACTCCAATTGAGCATGCGCATTCTAATAAAAGTAACATCTTATTATCCTAATATATAAGTTATTTGTCATCCAGTTTGCAACAACAGAACTCACACAAATGTTACTTTAATTTGAATTACACGTATAACTAAAACATTTACAACTATACAGAGTAATAAAGAGTAATAGTAAATAAAGAGTTTTGTGTTCTTAGTATTTAGTTTTATTATATTTTTCCGTAATCACAAGTCAAAAAATTATTTGACGGCACGTCTATACCTCATTAAAAACTTCTTTAGAAAATATGGCACGTTGATCCATAAAGGTTCGCCATCCCTGCTATAAACTGTTAAAAATCTCAGGTGTAGCCTACTTTTTCATAGAGGTCCAGGGCCTCAAAGAGTCTTAAGATGTCCTTGCTTGGGATCTCTTTTTTGGGGATCTTCAATATTTTACAATTTTCCCTTAAACATGCAGGGCCCCTGTAGCTGGGGCTCCATATCATTGATACGGTAGTAGCTACGTCTCTGCTGAGATTATAAATAAGGATAATATGTTAAAGATAATGTGATTGCAAAAATATTTTATAGAGTTTTAGCTATAATTTTTTATAAGATATTTAAATCTTTTCATACACAAATTTTTTCCTCCGTGTCTATAATTATTTTATTCTGTTATATTGTTTTTCTTATGAAAAATATAAACAAAATTTAATAAAAAAAAGTAGTTATGTCATCGATTTTATAAACAATGCTAATTTATAAAGGAAAATTATTGAATAAGTTACGATGTGTGAAATACGTCCAGGTTTCAATCGAAAGTTGTGTTGGACTTCATTTTAGAGTTTTTTACAAATGTTACGGTTTATTTTTTTAAATACAGTTTTCATAGTATTAACAATGTAAAATATATTAGAAAAAACTTTAATAACAGTAATTAACTATTTTTTTAAAAAAAAATCAAATTCATTCCTCAGAATCTATTATTTTGAATAGACTGACTCGCAATCTTGTTTTAAAATAAAGTACTTTTATAAGATCTCTGGAAAATAACTCATAAAAAAACGCTTGTTCCCATGCATACAAATAAATTTATTTTGTGAAAAATATCAGAACAAACACATAGTAATTTTTTTTGGTAAACACGGGTGTCTCGACCCCGGGGTACCGCAGTGATCCTTCTCTATTTTTGACCCTCCATCTAGTCATCCAATTTCTTCTTTTCCCGTCCAGACCACAGACCTATG
>BMAV01020249.1:330229-341888 GCA_019973955.1 Trichonephila inaurata madagascariensis
AAGATATAATTTTATTCGATAGAAAATTATTTCCAATCATACCCGATTTTTTCATATTTTTTTCAGGAAAAAGTTAATATTGCGTATTTACCACGATAACATGTCAGATGTTACACAACATATGCGACTTCTGTAAGACTCGTTTCTTTTTTTCCCCACACCAATATAACCATAACTTTCTCCAAATCAGATAACTCGTCATATGGTATAAATTGAATATACTTGTCGGTTTTCCTGATAGTGTAACATACGCTTTTTGATAACCTCTTTAATGAAAAAGAATTAAAAATAGTTATATATCGGATGAATAATGCGTTTAAAAACATCATATAAGATAAACGCTTTTAACATAATCATCAAAATGGCTTTGATGGTTAGATTACCTATTTCTGTGAATTATGTCGACTAAAGGTTAATTTTTGTGAACGTTCTCAGAAACTATGGAACATTTTCATAAATATTATTAAAGTTTTAGCATTCCTAATTAGTATGCACTGTTTCCAAGATAATACAAGCTCCATTGGTACAAATGGCTTCACACGCTAGTATTTTTGGAGGATTTTGCAATAAATGTGTGTGTGTTACACGACAATGCACCCAATTACACCTCCCTTGTTCATCGATTTTTGGCAAAAAAGTAATGTCAGTGTGTAGAGCTATCCATCGTATTCACCTGATTTAGCACCTTACTCCTTATTTTTCGAAACTTAAAATGAAATTAAAAGGGTGTTATTTTAAAGATATTTCGACCTTACAAGTAGCTTCGATGTAGGCTTTACAAGCCATTCTACAAAGTGATTTACAACAGGCATTCAATTCATTAATAAATCACTGCACAAGTGCATTGAAGCCGGAGGGTCCTATTTTGAATAAAAAACCAAAACAGGAATTAATTTCTTGTTTCCATTTCTTTTTACGGACACAGTCTTAAAACTTATTTTACGCACTGTGTTTACAACACAGAATAACCTATATAATTTTACTTATAATAATAGAAATCCCATCTAAAGCTTCATTATATTTTAAAAATCTTGAAGTTTCCTGATTTAATTATTTTTTATTTATTCAATTCCTATTATTAACTCACTCTCTCTATATATTTGTTTGTTTATTTATTTATCTTAGTGGAATTTTCAATCGTTAATAAAATACATTTTAAAGCGCTCAATTGAGCTGAAATTTTTTTGTACATGATCATTTTGGATGACAATACAATAATTTAACTGTAATTAATAAAAATTAATTGATTGAAACTAATTAATAAAAGAATTACACATACAGCTACGTAGGCATCATTTTTAGCGAATTAACGACCATCTTGGTGACTTGTGTCAGAACTTGAAAAGTTTTTTTCTCTCGTTTTAAAGCATTCAGTTGAACTGAAATTTTATATACGCGATTGTCTTGGATGACAATAGCAAACTTAAATGATAAATAATAATTATTAATTACCACTTAATGTTGTGATTCTGTCCTGTTGTGACGGGACCACGCGTCTTTTCATTAACATGTCCTTTTGGGTTCTTTGGGGCCAGAATGAATGGCAACTCTTTTCCAACCAAACCAAGAAGTAAAGCGTGGATGAAAGATGCAAATTAGGAAGCTTTTAAATATCAGAAAGAGTAAGTTGGGTGGCAATTTGGGGAATGTTATGATAGTCCGTGATTCAAGTGTGAAGAGTTTTTGAAAGGTTAAGTGACAGCCAACAGAAGTTACCCGTGACAGAGAGCCCTTAGGTCAAGGTGCATACCATTGCACTGCAGAGAACCGCAACTTCAACTAGGATCAGATTGATCGCTACTTCATTCGCGACATTAAGGTAGGAGTGACTATTTAATATTCGGATCTGTGATAGCATTGGAATTGAGCTTAGGCGAATTAGTTATTGATAGTGGTCCGGGTTACGTTATTCGGTATTATATATATTGTGTGTTTAACCACCTTAGATTCTCTCACATATCACATAATTATCTAATATGTTAGAGGTTTAAGTTTAAGGTCTTAATAAAGTCATATTAAGATCCTGGCAGCTCCTAGTTCATTTATTCCTACACCTCTAGCTCACGCTGATAATCAAAGAGAAGAGCACCCGAGGGGGAGGGGCGCCCTTACACTATGTATATACATTTTTATATTAATTGTAACTATTTAATAAAAAGTAGCTAAAATAAAATTTTTCTTTGTTGATCTAAGTAGGAATTGACTTAAATTTTTTTTATATATTACTTGTTTTTATTAAAATTTCTCGTGTGTACATTTCTATTTTTAACAAATCTAGTATGAATCACATATGTTTTTAATGAAAAGCAGAAAGATTGTTTTAGTTATAAACCACTTTGTGTATGTGTGACATTTTGAATCTGAAGTTAAAGACTAACAATTGATATCGGAAAATTTATTTCTTTATTGATTCTCCACACAATTTGCAACAAATATCGATAGGAATCAAAAACCTATAAACTTTAAATTTTATTATGGACAGTAAAATATTTAGAAATAATGTAAGCTACAAAAGCTCTGACTTGGAAAATCCAAGGAATTATTTTTAGAGATTTCAAGACAGGATCTCTGTATTATTATTCTCTACAATGTTGAAAGTGTGAATTATTTAACTCTTTCAATGATTTTCCTTCAAGCTCTTTCGGAGCTGTGCATTCACCAGAAAACCAAGGACCTCGCCACTTACTTCTGTCAATAGAAGTAATCCAGTGAATACTGCATCCACATTTGATAGGATTATCTAAAAATAAACAAACGGCAACAATTAATATAACTCTAGTACTATCTAAAATACAGGGAGATTTTTTTTTAAACTTACACTATTTGGAGCCATATGGAAAAAAATAATAGTTGGGAAAATAAGTTTCCTTTTTAAAAAAATACTCTATATAACAAAGTCGCTAAATCCCGAAAAAAGTTCTTTTTTTGGAAAATTCGTTAGATAGAGCAGGGGTGTCCAACACGTTGCCCACGGGCCGCCTGTGGCCCGCCAGTGCATAAATTGCGGCCATCTGATTCTTCTTAAAAAATTTTTAAATATCAGATTTTCAAAGTTTTTTTCATTTTGAAATTTATCTGAGGGGAAATTTATATCTTTATACATATAAATCTTCTGTGCGTATGTATGTGACTAAACTCCTCCTATATGGCTGGACGCGATTATGATGAAATTTTTCGTGTGGCTTCAAGCGGATTCGAGAATGGTTTAGATTCACAATTCGGTTCGATATCGCAATTAGTTAAAAAGATATTAACAAAAACATTAAAAACATTCAACTCAATATACACCTGCATTGTTGAACAACGTTATTGTTATAAAAATGACGTAAGTTGGCGTCGAAAATCGATTCTCAACCAAATTGGCCAAACCAGGGCTTCATTGTTACAAAAATGGAGACGAATCATGCTTTTTAGCGTTTTTAATTAATATCTTTTCAAATAATCTTTTCTTCTGTGCGTATGTATGTGACTGAACTCCTCCTAAACGGCTGGACCAATTTTGATGATATTTTTTTATTTGGGTTCGAGTGGATTTGAGAATGATTTAGATTCACAATTCAGCCCGATATCGGAATTAGTTAAAAATGCGCCAAAATCACAAGAGAAAAGTTCGTTATGCAGAAAATGCACTTCGCTATGGCGGGGTTATTTTACGAAGAAAATCGTGAAATGTTCTTGGTCCCAGGAAAAAGTTCGCTACAAAGAAAAATTCGCAATAATGAGATTGCAAATATGGAGGTTCGACTGTAGTTAAAAAAAACCCCAATAGGGGTATTTATGGCACTATTGTAGCTTACCAAATCGATAATCAGCAAAGAACACAGGTATCAGAGCAAAAACCAAACTGTGGGATTCAAAAGTTCCCGGACTGAGCCTATAACATCGAAAATTTTTACAGTAGAGCAATTACGATAACGTTTCTGGGTTACTGCGTCCTTCCCCTTTTCCAAAAAAAAGTTTTTCCCAAATCATGTGTTCGGAGGCTCAACGCGGTGTTTTATTTTGTAGGTGGATGCATTTAGTAGTCGGCAATTAAAAGGAATTGCGTTTGTTGAGCAGAGAATGAACATCAAATTTTGTGTTCACATGGGAAAACGTGCTACAGAGACTTACGAAATTTTGAGGCATGTGTAAGGCTGTGATACAATATTGCGAACGCAAGTCTTTGAGTGGCATCGACGTTTCAGAGAATGCTGGGAAAGTGTCGGAAGACGACAAACGCTCTGGACATCCGTAAACTTCCCGCCCCACTGAAAACATAGAAAAGTTTTCAGTGGTGGTCAAACAACAACGGGGGAAAATGAAAACAACTGTTTTACCACATCCTTCTTTACTCCCCTGATTTCGCCCCCTGAAACTTCAGAATATTTCTTGAACTGGCACGTCACTTGCAGGGCCGTCGATTTCAATCTGCAGATGAAGTTAAAAGTGCAGCACAGGCTGAATTAAAGGGCCTGGATAGGTTTCTGCTGCGTTATTCAAGAACAGGCTTCAAACAATAGCAGAATAGGTTGGGATATCTTCGGCTCCATGTCAATGGATACTAACTAAGGATCTTAACAAGCATAGGGTGAGGTCAACCTATCGTTGTCCTCATGTTAAACGAAAACCAATCTGCAGATGAAAAAATACACTTTTGCCATGGCTTGTACAGGTCATCGAAACCTTTCTGGAATCCAATTGTTAGCCATGTCCTCTAATTCAGCCTGTGATGCACTTTTAACTTCATCTGCAGATTGGTCTTCGCTTAACTTTCCAGGAACAATATGTTTACACACCTTATGCATGTTAAGATCCTTAGTCAGTACCCATTGACATGGGGTCAAAGATATCCCAACTGATTTTGCTATTGTTTGAAGCCTGTTCTTCCGTAGCGCCGCTGAAACTTTTTCGATGTTTTCAGTGGTGTGGGAAATCTGCGGACGTCCAGAGCGTTTGTCGTCTTCGACACTTTTCTTGCCTTCTCTGAAACATCAATGTCTCAAAAGTTTGCATTCCCGATAATGTATCACTGCCGTATACAGGCTTCAACATTTCGTAAGTCTCCGTAGCACTATTTCCCAAGTGAACACAAAATTTGATATTTATTCTCTGCTCAACAAACACCATTTCTTTCAATCGCCGGGTACTAAATGCAACTGCCTACAAAATACGACACCGTGGAGAGCCACCGACTCCGTGATTTGGGACAAACCACTTTTAGAAAAGGGGAAGGATGCAGTTACACAGAAACGCCATGATAGTCGTTTTACTGCAAATTTTTTTCAAGCTATAGATTCAGTCCGGGAACTTTTTACTTCGTATGTAAAATAACATTACTATACATATTTTTAAAGCCAAGTGAACTGAGATGGCGAAAAAGAAGAGAGAAAGTGAAGTTAGCTATTGAATGTGTTGCAGTTAAAATAGAAGAATTTATATTTGAATCGTCGGTGTTCCCGAGAAAAGGAGTAAACGACTCGTGTAAAAAAAGCAGCCGAATATCTGTAGTAACTGATAAGAAAAAGTTCCTTATCTTAATATTTAAATTAGTTCAAAAAACTGATTTTCTCCACGTAAGCTTATACTAGAGGTAGTTGAGATTTAATTCAAAGGATGAAATAAATATAGCAAAAGAGGACACTTCCTTCTGTAAACCCTTACACGAACGCGAGCTGAAGTTCGAGACAGGGAAATGTCGGATTCATCGGTACAATTAATGAGTCTGAAGAAGCAATAAAAAGTTTTCTCAATGGGCTAAATTCATATGATGTCATAGTCACATGATAATGACAACCACGCGTTTCAAGCCTATCAGTTACCTCATAGTCATATGATGAAAGAAATCATGGTTAACAATTAATCAGTTCATCCGCTGCGTTGTTGCCAACTTTTGCTCTTTGCAGAAACTGTCTCTTAAAAAGTATATATTTGTCAATAATAATACAAATATAGGTGCTTTTTATTTAAAAGTACATGCGTAAAATAAGACTTTTTTTTTAGTTTTAAAATATTTTTGAAGAAAGTTCTTTAGTACATTTGAACATGTTTTCTCAATTACGAAATCCGAAATTTTATCTAAATTTTACCAACAGAACAAGTACAATTAGTTTAAGGTCTGTTTTGAATTCAACAAAGAACACGTGTTTGTCTTTATCATGCAACCGTCATGAATTGAGCCCATTTTCAATACACAAGTAGCCGCATGTGAAGAGCGCAGCTCTCACAATATTCTTTTAGTTGATCAGCAAGTAGGAAAAAGAATGTGATTGACCGGTTTCACAAGTGGCAACTTGGTACCAGTCGACGCGTTTCTTGTCCCTACACCTCTACTGTGAAGAGGGAAGAAAATTCCTTTCACAAGTGGAAACAGTGTTGCCTGAAAAGGTAATACCTTAGTAGAAAAGGAGTACCGAACTTAAAATTGAAAATTTTAGGGTTAAAAATAAACCAATAAAAATATCGATTATATACGCAAACACAGTACTAAACGATAAAAATCAAGGTAACCATATTGTAGTTTTATCTCTAGACTTGGCGAAAACTTAAAAGAATTGGTGGACAGCAACCGATATCAATCCTTTTGACGAAAAGGCTTGATATGAAAGATGCAAACTGTACAAAATTTTGGAAGAAAAATATTAGAAATAATTCAAAAAATGGAAGTATACTATCTGCAATATTATAAATAGTTAGGCTCCAAACAGGTCAAGAGGAAAGCCAAATTAGGAAGAAGTGGTAGTACTTACGTACTATTGCAACCATTCTTTCAAGATAACTCGCCAAATTGGCAACCTCGATTTCGCACGTGTCTTAGACGCTGAATTGGGAACCATGTGAGCTTCGTTTCATACTTCCCCGCTTACTGCCATTCTAAGACTAACCGTTCTTTGAAATGGCAAGCTCGATTACTAAAATGCAGATCTGGGATTTATAGAATTCTTAAATAATAAAATTTAGTAATAAAATTAACAATAATAAATTTGAAATAAATGAAAGTAAATTATTAAAATTAGTTATTCTTTTTCTTTTATTTATTATTTTTTCCCCATAGTATTTTCCGACTACGCACTCCATATTCTCGTCAGCGTATTCCGTTTTTAGAATTCGTGCGGTTATATATAATGCCGCCAATTTGGTTGCAATAGCACGTTAGTACCGAATTGGTCTGAAGCTCTCGAGACAAAAATGGCATTATAATTTTATGAATATTTACCATGCATTTTGAAGGTTGTCAACTTTGGTACAATGGATGCGAAACTATCCTTGGTTAATTCTCCAAGTTGATTGCCTACCATTTGCAGTTCTTTCAAATCTGGCATATTGCTGAAAATATCTCCAGGTAACTCTTTTATTCTCTGCTGGCTGTAAAAGAATAATTTATGAAACGATTATTCAGAAAGTCTATTACACACACAAAAAAAAATGTATGAAATAATAACTTATAACATAGAAAATTTCTAAATATAATCGCATTTTTATTATTTTTTTAAAAAATGGACATTGCTGGAATATTTTATCAGCAAATTTAACACCATACAAAAATTTGGGTAATTACGTATTATAACGTCGACCAATTTCGCCAAATAAAATAACGGCGCCAGTTCAAGATATTTCACAAAATGCTTATTGTATTTGTTTTGTAACATAACATGCGGGGGGGGGGGCAATTTTCAACTATTGACTGCATGTCACGGCATTTCGTGACATCTTTTGATTTGAAGAAATTAGTAGACGACCACAGGTGGATTAAGCGGCTGGCGAAACTGGCGGCCGCCAGGGGTCCCAAGCTGATGGACTCCAGTTAAAAGATCAATGTACAACAAAAAAAATATTGTACCGATTTTGCAACTCTGTGATTACCCCGATTTGAAATGTATTTCAATTAGTATTGTCATCATGTATTATATGTAATTGCGGTTTAAGTCCACCCGGGTTTTTTTTTTTTTTTCTTTTTTGAAAAATGTTTTCCAGAACTCTTTGACCTTCAATATGTGTTTTCGGTTTCAAGTTCTTTAAAAACTTCATCCGAGATATATTAAGTAGCTTGGTAGTATACAGTTTGGGAGAAAGTAGTATGGGAGAAGACAAACTGAGCACACACACACAGCATGGTCATATTAAAATAGATCAAGATGTGTTTTGGACCAAATAGATACTGCAAAAATAAACGATGGATTTGCCAAAGAGAAATAAAGTCGTAAAGTTATGTAGCAAAATTGTAAGCTCTTAAGTAAGGTTTTTAATTTTTTTAAAATGAAGTTCAATTGTTTTTATTAGCTATACATTTTATTTTGAGAATTTAAGGTCAGTGAATCTTTTCACTATTTCAGCTTTTCGACTTTTCAGCCCCTGGGCCTTAAACCTTTAACTGCCAGGGGCCTCCAACTTAGGGATGGCAATCTGAGATCGATTAATCGAAGAATCGATTTCTCGAACCAAAAAATCAATTTTTTAAATCGATATGTAGCACTAAATCGATTCAGTGAATCGATATTTCATCCTAGAAAATCGACATTCAATTTTTTCTGTTTTGGTAAAAACCATAAAATTATTTACAATGTGTTGAATGTACTATCTTTAAACACTATTTATCCCCCTGGCAGTTGTGCACCTGAAGTATGATCCTATACTTTACTGGCAAGAATAAAAACTCTATTTATCGTCACGTTCACTCAATAGCCATGATATGTATGAGTATCGTGGGATCATCTGTTCCTTGTGAGCGCCTTTTTTCGATTGCCGGCAACATCGCAAGTGATGAGCGGAACCGCTTGAATCCCAGTAGACTTGAGACTGTTGTTTTTAAAAAGCTTAGATATTAAGCATGGGGAACTATAAGCTATATTATCTATTTTGTAAACTTTTTAATGTAACAAAATACATTTTGAAAAAAAAAGGTCTTCTTTTACACCAGATACTTTGATAGGTTAATTTATTAATTGTAATTGTCGAATTCCCTGAACCAAAAAATTTCCTGATTTTACTGATAAGAGATAGTTTATTATGGTATCCTTATTGTTTTTCATAAAATGGATTTATATTTACATTATAAATGCAGACTTGAAAAAAAAATCGATATTTTAGAAATCGATAATTTGGAACTCGATTTTTCTGTGAACCGATTCATCAGGGTACGATTCGAATCGATATAAAAATCGATCTTTTTTGGAAAGAATCGCCATCCCTACTCCAACTAGCTTAATCCGCCTCTGCAGACGACATAATAATTAAGTACCTAATTTTATAATGTAATGGGCTTAAGACGTTCCTAAAATTTAATAGGCACAGATCGTTATGTCTTAGACCAAATTTGGAAATTCTTTAAATTAATATTGAATAAGAAATTGATGTGATACATCAACTGATAAGTTCAAAAATACTAGTTTTTTATATGAATCACTATCAAATCGAAGTTTGAAAACAGGACGCTTTTTGCAAACGTAACGTTAACGAAAAATTATTACATGACGTTATTATGATCAGGTGGCTGGATTGTAAAGCGATCCTCAAGCAGGAACTAACTTTCTGAAAAGTGGCTGTTAATCCGGGGTAGGCATTAAGTCGATCGCGATCGACCGGTGGATTGCCAAGACATTTTGGAGTGACCGCTTTCACATAAAAACGTTAGACGCGCGCATACTAAAAGAAACACAGGTGGTTATCAAGATAATGGAAACAACCGTGAATTAAAAAGACACCGTGAATAAAACTGCAACCCAAATTTGAGAGACGTTTTCAAGAATTTATATACTAGACTAGAATCAAAAGTTGCACTCGTGGGTTATCCATTTGGCAATGTTGATGTGAAAAATATAACTAAAAATATGTTACATGTTCTCGAGGAAAACGAAGCTTTTTTTTCTCCTTCAAAAGGACATAATTTGTAAGTAATGTCTTTTGGAATATAATAGATCCCACAATTTTGAAAAAAGTTGCAATTCATTTAAAATCTTTCTTTCGCTCTACCCAACTGTGTGAATCTCCATTTTGAACGAAGAATATAATTAAGACAACATATCATTCCCGTTTCACAGACGCCCACTTAGAATCCAGTGTAAGATTAGCAGTTAGTAACTATATACCGACGTATTCGAGATTGGGGCGGATAATACCAATAAAGATTGTCTTCTACTGAGACTATAGCTACAAGAACTACTCGTAATTTTAAGGAAAAATTATTTATTTTTTGATGTATTGTGAATTGTTTGAAAATGCATCATTTGATACTATTAAATTTATGGGTATAATTATTATGTTTGTATTCTGCATTTTACTTGATACGTAGTTTCAAAAGAGTAAGTTTTTCTACTGTAGTTATGTAGGTAAGTGCACACATTCTGTATTTATTATTGTTAAAATGTAAATATTGCTGAGTATTGGTTTTTTTTTTTTTTTTTTTTTTTGCTCATCACACCTACATCACCAGGTGGACCGCAACATCTTGAAGAAATTAAAAGTAGACCGCACTATGTAAAAATCTGTCCACTCCTGCAGTGTTGATGGAGAAATCTAATTCATAAACATTATATATGAAATAAGAGTAATTATTCACACCTTTTTGTAAATTAATACATATTTATTTTATGTATCTTACCTATAAACAAGTAATATAAAAAAAATTTTAAGTCAATTCAGATCAACAAAGAAAAATTTTATTTTAGCAACTTTTTCTTAAATAGTTACAATTAATATAAATATGTATATACATGTGACAGAATCACAGCATTAAGTGGTAATTAATTTTTATTAATTATCATTAAAGTATCATATAGTCATCCGAAACAATCGTATATATAAATTTCAGTTCAACTGAATACTTAAACACGTGAGAAAAAAAACCTTTTCAAGTTTTGACACAAGTCGCCAAAAGGGTCACTAAATCGCAAAAAATGATGCCAACGTGGTTGCATTTGTAATTCTTTAAATAATTAGTCTTAATCAATTAATTTTTATTAATTATTACTATAGTATTGTATTGTCATCCAATATAAATTTCAGTTCAACTGAATACTTTAACACGTGATAAAAAAAACCTTTTCAAGTTTTGACACAAGTCGCGAAAAGGGTCGCTAAGCCACCAAAAATGATGTTAACGTTTTTGTGTATTTGTAACTCTTTAAATAATTAGTTTTAATCCATTAATTTTTATTAATTATTATTATATTATTGTATTGTCATCTAAAATAATCCTGTATATAAAATTTCAGCTCAATGGAGCGCTTTAAAATGTATTTTATTAACGATTGAAAACAATTCCACCAAGATAAATAAATAAATATATAAATAAATATATATATAGAAATTGTGTAAACTAATAGTAGGAATTGAAAAAAAAAGAAAGACAAACTGCAAGAAAAGTTTCTTGGTGCCTTTATCCACTTCCTGAAGAGTTAACTTCTTTCTTTGATGCTCAGGCACTTAGGTTTTGACATTTTCGAGCTACAAGAAACGAAGTTACCAATACGCGACTGATCAATACTAAATATGAACGGAGACTAATTCAAGGACACGAAACTCCATTGAGGGTGACAGGGGATATCGAAGATGTTTCCAGTGAACTGGACAATGGGGGATCAAAGGATGCAATTCATGGATGAAATACCCAGAATTATATTGCTCTCGGCGAGTTAGGCATCTAACAAAACCAGTTCAAGACTTATGACCAACATTAAATGTG
>BMAV01020249.1:390574-402297 GCA_019973955.1 Trichonephila inaurata madagascariensis
TATTTTACTACGAATTTATATGAAACTTTCCTAGAATATCCAATTTTTTTGAAATCGTCACAAGTTTTTGGTGAAATTGTCGAATCGGCCGCTTCTCCGCCAAATTTAGAAAAATCGCGTATTTGGCACGTTTTTGTCAAAAACGACTTCTCCTTCACTGGAGAACAAATTCAGAAGGGTTACCAGATTTAGCGCATTTATCGATTTGGCGAGAAAACACTTGGCGCGAGAAGCGGCCGATTCGACAAATCAACCAAGTTTTTTTTACACACTTCCGAATTCCGGACAGTTCCATCAAATTTTTGTTGTATTTCTTTAATTCCCCAGATGTTAATTTAAGTTCTTATCTCTCCAGTGCACCAACGTGCTCAATCAATAACGGCAGCCATTTTTGAATAAATGAATCTCGGTCGCAATGCATCATGGGAAAATTTTAAAACAAACTCGTTTTTCTCCCCATATACCTTGCTACAAAGCGAGTACAAAAATCAAACCAGCTTTTCAAACCGGTATAATACCAGTTCGTCGTGTAAACGTGTCTAGAGAGGAACAATGCTGGTATTCTGCCAGCAATTTTTGTCGATGTTAACGGGGCTATAGTAGGAAGAAAATGTAATTAAATTTGTAGGCACTTTGAGGGTATACAAGATCCGAAATTAGTGCACGCAGTTACTGCCTTTGGCAATTTTAACTGTCAGGCGTAGTGTCGAAATGAGCACGGATGACAGATACGGTCAAGTAATTCCATGTAGCTTCTTGTCTATATAGAACAACATCAAATGTAATGGCTGGAGATTGGTAGTGACTATCTTTTAGCAATCCGTTAAAAGATATTTTCAATGGATGAGAGAGAGATCCAGAGAATGTGTTGGCTACGGCAACTGTTGAACATTCTAGGTGTCGAGGTACGTCGGGCAGCACTCGGTCTTGCGATATCTTGGTGAAAGATGATGTTTCTGAAACCTCAAAGATAGGGAACAGTTACCGTCCTTAAGATTTGAGAAATGTTGAGCTGGTTGTTCAGATTACTGAAGCCATGAGCAAGAGGTGTTTTTGCGCTGTGTACCCAATGATTGCTCATACTATCACACCAGGTGAAGGGTCCATGTGAATAATATGGAATGCAAACAGACCAACTACGTTCTTTTTGGTGCCACAAGACAGGGTAGACATGATAAGACTGCACTGCGCGTAGAACCAGGACGCGTCTGAAAAAATGATGTGGCACAATTCCTGTATCCATTTGGCGCACCACCATCACTGCGCGTCTGTATACTGCAATGCCAGGGATAATCTCAGTAACGGTTTTCGTGCAGATAGTCCGTGTTGCTTCAGATATCGTCGCACTGTTCATGTAAATACCAACTGAGCTGTAAATATGCCCATTTCCTGACTCAAGGTGCCATGGTCCTTCGACCAATGATGTGAGAGGATTCGAGTAAGAATCAGATATTTCTCAATTCAAACAATTTTATTTATTTTATTTCCTTTTTCCACTTATTAGACATTATCAAAAACTTGAGAATGCTCTCTAATAACTAAACCCGAGGAGCAATCAAACTAATCTATCTATCTATCTTACTGTCTAACGATAATAAAATATAAATAAGAGTACTTATATATATATATATATATATATATATATATATATATATATATATATTCTCCTAAGCGCTCTTGCTTCAACACTTAACTTCCTGAATTAACAATATTAAGCACGACCACCGATCTCTAACACTATGCTTTCTTCTTATACTCAATTTTCAACCCTCTCATCCCACCTACTCCACAACTTAAACAGAAGCTCGCATTAAATAAAACCAAGTCACCTCTACGGTAAGCGGTTTTCAACTAAAATCACAGTTAAAAAATGTATTTTACTCAAGAGGCTCAGTAGAAGTGTGAACAGAACCCGTTACAAAGGTCTGTGATGAAAAAAAGCTGCTATGAAAACATGTCTTTCCTTTTCAGCGTTAGCAGTGGGAGGCCTCGAGATCCTGTGTGGCATTCGGTATGATCCTTCTGAAACCAGCAATTCCATATTCCATATACTTAATTCGGACCAAAGTGAGTAGTAAGATCTTGGAACATGCACTACTGATTAGCCGTGATTATGTCGCTATCAAATTACGACATGTTCTGGTAGACGTTTTACCTTCTTCTACAAGGCATAACTAGATCTCCTCATAAGCAACCAATATTCGAATGCGATTTCCGAATGAGAAACCCACTGTATTTCTTTAAACAGTTTGAGACTCCATTTCTTCCTCCCACATCGTTCAATTGTGCTTAATTGCTAATTATTTGTGTATTGAAACATACCAAATATGTTGTTCGCTCTGCAGTGATACTGTGCTTGTGAGAAAGAGTTTTACAAGGAAAGTACTCTTCCCTGCCTTGACTCGAATAAGATTATGGTAACCCTAGAGGATGTGAGTAGTGTTATAATATTGGGGACTCTAGAGCTTTTGGTGACAGATTTGGTGGCAAAATGGTGACGCCAAAAAACCATCGAGAAGTCTTTTGATTCAATCCTTCTGAAAATTCCTTCCTTCTGACAGACCTTTGAGACACGTCGAGTTGCTTGTGCGTTGTATATGATAAGACATAGAGATTATCTACCTGAGTTCTCTCTGGTGGAACTGTTCTAGAAATCCATTTCTTGAGCGTTATAAGGCTTCTTTATAACGAGCGCGTTTTTGCATTACTATAAATAATCTGTTTTATAATATTTCATTGTATATATGCGTCGTTAATAAAATACATTTTAAAGCGCTCCATTGAGCTGAAATTTTACATACATTATTATTTTGGACAACAATACAGTAATTTATTTATAATTAATAAAAATTAATTGATTAAAACTAATTATTTAAAGAATTACAAATACAGCCACGTTGGCATCATTTTTGGTGACTTATCGACCATTTTGGCGACTTGTGTCGAAAAGGTTTTTTTCTCACGTTTTAAAGCATTCAGCTGAACTGAAATTTCATATACACGATTGTTTTGGATGACAATACGATACTTTAATGATAATTAATAAAAATTAATTACCACTTTATGTTGTTATTCTATCATATGTATATACATATTTATATTATTTGTAACTATTTAATAAAAAGTAGCTAAAATAACATTTTTCTTTGTTGATCTAAGCAGGAATTGAGACTTAGAAAATTTTTTTTATATTACTTGTTTAGGTAGCATTTGAAAACTGTCCTTTCAATTCAAACGTTTCATGTTCATCGCTTTTCTCAAATTTACTTTCGCTGTTATGATTAATATCTTTTTTTTTTTAGTATTCTGTTCCTTTACATTTATAAAATATAATGAGTTAGAGAACACACAGCAATCAAAACCCCTAAGTCGTTTACAGGGGAAAAATGTAGCTTGTTCATAGAAAATATTTTGGAACAAAAGTGGTCGCGCGAGGAACTCGGTGACTCCAAGTACCTTAAAATTCTGTGCCGTGGGTAGCCTAGTGGTTAGAGCATTGGACCTCAGACCGGATGACCTGGGTTCGATGCCCGATGCCACCAAATACGCACGGAATACGTGCTCGTTAAATCAGTGGGTCTGAAAGTCTTGTGGGCGTTCGCAGCTGAAACCACGAGTGCAGGGGGGAGAATATTTCCTTCCCCTCTAGTTCCATGCCTAAATTGTGGAGATGGAGATCGGTGGAGTCGCCATCTATCGTAAAGAATTCCAGCCTGTCTCTCACAGGCTCTGACAACATTCATTCATTCCCTTCAGGAATTTCACCGAGCTAAATCGTACTGTAAGGGCACCCCCTTCGGGTGCCCTTCTCCTTGATTATCAAAGTGAACTAGAGGTGTAGAAATAAATAAGAACTCGAAGCTGTCATGATCTTAATATGACTTTATTAAGATCTTAAACTTAAACCTACAACAGATTAGATAATAATAATATATGTGAGAGAATCTACGGTGGCTAAACACACAATATATATAATACCGAAATAGCGTAACCCGGACCACTATCAATAGCTACCTCGCCTAAGCTCAATTCCAATGCTATCCCAGATCCGAATATTAAATAGTCACTCCTACCTTAATGTCGAATGAAGTAGTGATCAATCTGATCCTAGTTGAAGTTGTGGTTCACTGAAGTGCAATGGTATGCACCTTGACCTAATGGCTCTATGTCAGGAATAACTTCTGTTAGCCGACACTTAATCTTTCTAAAACTTCTTCACGCTTAAATCATTGATTATCATAACATTCCCCAGATTACCACACCGCTTACTCTAACTTCTGATATTTAAAAGCTTCCTAATTTGCATCTTTCTTTCACGCTTTACTTCTTGGTTTGGGTGGAAAGAGTTGCCATTAATTCTGGCCCCAAAGAACCCAAAAGGACATGTTAATGAAAAAACGCGTGAGCCCGTCACAGTTCTACCACCTGTATGGTGTTCAAGGCTAAGGCCAACGACAGGTGTAGATCTAGACCCTTGCCATGATGAATTTCGTGGGCCTTGATCTGACTAGATCAGACAGGTGGCATTAGAAACAACAACAACCTTAAGATTCTAAGAAATTCTTGTCACTCCGGAAAGAGAGAGAGAGATGTGACAAATACATTTTAGATCCCACAAAGAATGTCATATAGAAGGATATAGACAAGGTCATTGGTAACAAAAAACAGTTTTTTTTAGAATTAAAGATTTCGTGAGCCTGGGGTGACTGTGTGCCCCGCGTAACCATTCTCGAGTTCAGAATTCCCCCAATTCTCATAGAACTAAAAAAATCTACAACCACATATCCTGATAAGATTAATTTGCAAGCACCCTGAAATTAAGATTTTCTAAATTATATATTTTTTTTAAAAAAAGTTTACAAGTGGGCGCTCGAAGAGAAAAAACAAAATAATTGATTCAATAATGAAATAAAATAGTTTAAAACAAAAAAAAAAGTTTTGTTTGACTTATGTATTTGCGCCACACGAGGAAATGTTTTATCTGATTAACCGTCCCATTAAAATGCTTTAATATTTATCAGCAAATTAAACTGATTAAAATTCGAGACAAAGACGCTGACATAAAAAAAGGGGAAATTTTTTCCTTAAAAAAAAAGGACTTGCTTTATCAATTTTTTCCCTCCCGAACAATAAAAAATATTACTGTCAAATCAAGGAGCAATAATTTTATGTCTTTCTTTTTAACTTCTCTTAATTTCACCTCAAAAGAATTACCTTAAAAATTTTATTAACATTAGTACAAGAAAACAATCAAGATTTAATAAATTTTTACTAGCCTCAAGCTTTTCTTTTAATTTTCTTGAGTCTGGGCGTTAATTTTTTGAACGAAATGTACTGATTAAATTCTGTTGCAGTCTTGGTTTTTTTTTTACCTCATTCCTCTTATGTTTATTAATTTTAAGGTTACTTTAGAAAGCCTTTTTTTTTTTGGCGTTGCTTTGAAAGGCATATAATTAATTAATTCCTTTCAGTTCTGGAATAAAAAAAAAATTCCGAATTTTTTTCCCGCCCTCTTCTTTGTCTTGTGTTTTCAATCTTTTCCCACATACCAAAGTCCGGATTGCAAATTAATACGTACTTTCTTCTTTTTCCTCCCCCAATTCTCCCCTTTTTTTTTTATAATTTTTTTATTTTTTTTTTTTATTTCACAACTTCTTTCTATAGATCGTTCAACAAGGCTAGACGACATTGTGCAGAGAAGAAAATTAAATTTTCCAAGAAAGGTATTTTTCAATCTATTTCTCTTTTAATTTTCAATCCCTACTTCTGGTAATTTTCGTTTGCTGTTCGTATTTGGAAGTTTATTTATTTTTTTTAAAAGAAATTTTTGTCCACTGTCGGGTAAATTTTTAATAAAAGTTTTAGCGCACTCTTTCGAAATCAGAAAAAAAAAAATTAATTAAAAACACTACGTTTTGTATTTTGTATGAATAATTTTCCCAGAAGGTGTATCGGCAAACAACTAAACAGTTTTGAGATGTGTGAAATAGAATTGCAAAAGTAAAGGGGGGGGGGGGAGTTATAGTTCCGAATTATCTTTTTCAAGTAGTTTCTAAAAAGAAAAGAAAATGCATTTAATCAAAAAATATTTGTTTCAGTTATATACATTACTCAGTGCCGTAACGGAGAATATAAGGGCTCCCCTACAAAGTCAGATTTTGGGCCTTAAACCAGATCTAACAAAGATTGCAAAACTATAACATAACATAAGACTGTGGTCTTCAAACTGTGTTCTGTGGAACCATGGTGTTCCACAAGGCATACCCAGGGGTTCCACGAGCCACAATAAAAAATTCCAGAAGAAATAAATATGTATGTAAAATGAATTCACGTTCTCTATGAAGTTTGTATAGTTATAAATATAAAAAGTTCATCCTATTCATTAAAGTATCCGACTACGTTCGGAACCGTGATTTTCCAAAAGAGTATAAATGGATAATATTTATGATATTTAGTATCACTTAGATTAGAAAATGTATATAAAATTGTTTTAAGAATATTATTACAATAAAAAATTATTTAAGTACAATATTTTGACAAAAAATGAACATAGAATGACCCATTTTCAAAATATTCTCCTTTTGTGAAAAATGCTTCTGTTATAATAATATTTAACCTGTATATAGCTCAAGCCTCTCTACAGAGGCTCAACAAGAATTTTTGAAATATATAAATTAGAAGTGCGTTTATCCATATCTTACGACAACAGAGGGGAGCAATTTTAAGAAAAAAAACCCCTATAATTATTTCAATGGGTGATAATTCTGTGTGTGTGAAAATAATGTAAATTTTTCAAAAATCCTAGCTCAGTCTCTCTGGAGAAGTCTTTACTTTATATAAGCGCGCGCGCGCGCGAAATATTATTATTTTAGAAGCATTTTTTATAAAAGGAGAATATTTTGAAAAAAGGTTATTCTAAGTTAATTTTTTTGCAAATATAGTGTTTTATAGTGTTTAGATAATTTTTTTTGTCAAAATATATCCTTAAGACAATTTTATACATGTATTCTAATCTAAGTGACATTAAATATCAAGAAAATTATCCCTTTATGCGCTTTTTTAAAATCACGGTTCCGAACTTAGTCGGATACCTTAAGAGGGTCCCGCACATGAATTTTTGAAAAACTATCGATTTTGACTTTTTTACATTTTTTAAAAGATCAAACATTTCTGTTTAAAATTATATATGATATATAGAAATACGATAATTAGAAGTAATTTTATGTATTTTTTAAAAGGAAGCCACTCTCATGACAAGTTACAAATTCTTACTTAAAAGCCTGTTTTCTCAAAATGCAATATTTTTCTTTTTATGTACCTTTTTCGCAAAAACTAATTAATGTAGGATCCTCAAATTTTCTGTGAGCATACTTTCAACATGTTTACCCATTTTAATGGAGGAAATAAGATATATCTAGAGAACTGTTTTAAATAATGTTTTTTTAAACTAAATTTTAAAGAAAAAAATTTGGCATTTTTTAAAAACTTCATAAATATTTTAATTTGTAACAAAAAAGACAAAACCCTCCATTAAAATCTTATTGATAGTACATATAACCTACTGAGAAAATTTCATGTATTAGTAGCAGGAAGTTTCTGAGAATAAGGTACATAAGCTTGCGTAATTTAACATGGGCTCCTATTAAAGTGCCGGAACCCCCTTAAAACTGAAAATTTTTGTACCTCAAAGACAAAACTTATAAATGATCATCCATTCCATGAAACTACTTATTTTCTGTATACACCCCTCAAAAAAAATTTTCTTAGGAAAAATGCATCTGCGAAAATATATATAAATCTTAATATGAATAAATTTCACACATTCAGAAAGAGAAAAATTCATTTTTCACTCTCATTTAAGGAAAGCTTATATATATATATATTAGGTTGTGGAAAAAGAAATCCATTATTTTTGCATGAAATTCAAGATTTTATTTAACATGTTTCGGATTGTCCAATTTGGGTCAAATATGCACTTTTTTGTTGTATAATTTGTTGCCATTTTAAAGGTAGCTTTATAATGCCTCTCTCATAGAAGTCTTGGTACTTACTGGCGAAAAACTCAAGTAATCGATTTTCACAATCTTTTCTTGATCCCAATTTCTTATCACTAAAGAAGTTTTCCAATGCGAGAAAAAGGTGGTAATCGCTTGGTGCTAGGTCCGGACTATATGGTGGATGCATTAAAAATTCCCAACCAAGCTTCCAGTTTCTGGCAAGTCACTACAGACGTGCGTGGCCTGTCATTATTCTGATGGAACACAACACCTCTTCTGCTGTCCAATTCTGGCCATTTCTGGTCAATCGATAGCTTCAAACGGTCCAGTTGTTGACAGGGGAGACCTGAATTTAGTGTTTGGCCATGCGGAAGCATCTCCTAATAAATGATTCCTTTCCAGTCCCACCAAATACACAGTAGAACCTTCCTGGCCGTTAGTCCTAGTTTGGCCACCATTTGAGCTGCTTCACCGCACTTTGAACATGATCGTTTTCGCACAATATTGTAGTATGTGACCCATTTCTCATCCCAAGTCACCATCCGCTTAAAAAATAAGTCGATTTCATTCCGCTTGGCCAAGGCTTCGCAGATGGAAATTCGATCCGCCATGTTTTTTTATGTTAATTGGTGTGGCACCCAAGCATCGAGCTTCTTTTTGAATCCAACTTTGCGCAAATGGTTTAAAACTGTTTTATGGTGGATCTTTAGCTCTTGGGCGATGCTACGACTACTAACATGCCGGTTAACTTCGATTATTTCTGTGATTTTATCGACATTTTTGACAACTGGCCTGACTGTGCGAGGTGCATCTTTAACATAAAAAATACCTGAACGGAATCGATGAAACCAAAATTGCACGTAATTAGCTGTTACAGTATTGGCACCATAAACACCATTCACAATTTCAGCCGCCTGGCTTGCATTTTCGCCTTTATCAAAGAAAAACTGTAATATGTACCGAATTTTCTCTTTGTTGACTTCCATTTTTAACACCCTGTAACTCACAACTGAATGGACCAAACAAAATACAGCAAAATAATTTTTTTAGTGTGAACTGTCATCTTGTCAACGAGCATAAATTTGAAATTGTTTGATCGATACTTCACGAGATATCGACACTACAGTCATCTACCGAAAAAATAATGGATTTTTTTCCCCCCAACCTAATATATATATATTCCAGACACTATTTTAATGGGTACTTAAAATAATATGTATAATAGTATAGCAAATGGATTAAAGTTAAATTTTAAAAATAAAGCACCATTTTTAATACAAATAACTGTATTTAACATTTCAAAATTACAAAAAAAAGACCCTCACAATTTAAATTAATGTGTATAATAATAATATATTAGCAAGAAATTCAAAATATTTTAATGGGAATAACGCATTTCAATTCTAGAACAATTTTAATGTTCCTGAATTATTAATTTTCCTTTCTAATATAAAACATTTCAGGGTTTATGTACAAATTATTTTTAATATTTAAAAAATATTAATTATGTTCATCAATTTTATTCAAAACGTTCACTTGAATCGATATAAAATCTATTAACATGTGTGATTTTTATTTCTATATCTATATACATATAAATGGATATTTGTATATATGAAATCGCATCACTCCAGCATTGTGCAACCGATCACTATGAAAAATGGCATGTAATGTATTTTTTTTTGTGGAGAATGTTTTTGCGCTATCCTCTTTGATGCAGATCTTCAACAGGTGACGCTGCAGCATATCCACTTCTGCACCGTTCAATCAATCGCCAAGTTGCTAACGTGGTCGCCAAAAATGATGCCAACGGCTCTATCGCCAATATTTCGCGATGTTTCCATTGAATCACCATTATAATGTAAGGAACGGCGTTGCTTGCGAATATTACATTTTTACCATAAAGTAAATACAATTGAAAATAATATTAACGTATTTTACATCTAGATATAGATTATTTACACTACTTTAAGTGTTCATTACACAAAATTTGTAATAATGCGTTACTTTTAATGAGCAGAGATCAGCTTAGGAAGGTGTTTTCAAAAATCGACCCACGAGAGAGTTATGGGGCGTTATAAATGAAAAAAAAAATTCTTTTTATCAGACTTACAGAAAACTTACACACTTAAAATTTAACAAATATGTTTGTTTTTTTTTTTTTTTTCAATTGATATTTAAAAAAAACTTCTTTTTTTTTTTTTTGTTTTATTTGCAATTTCCGTAAAATTAACTCATTAAAAACATTTTTATCCTTCAATCTCCATTGTTTAATTTTTTTAATTCCCCCGTGTGAAGATCGAGAGAATACCAGCTATTTTCTATATAAATTCAACACTGATTTAACCATTTTTTTTTATTTCATTATATGTTCTAATTTATACGCGACTGAATTAAATATAAAGGTTAAAATGTTTTGCGTACAATATTAAAATTATTTTGATTTTTTGAAAATTTCTTGTGAGAATTTTGACACAAATCCTTGAGAATATCAAACTATGTATAAGATATAATCTTGTTTCATTATCGAAAAATGGAAAATGTTAGTTTTGACACATGAAATCTAATATCAAGTGATTAATTTATAATCGATTTTGGCATGAGAGTACCGCAAAACAGTCATACATTTAACTGTGCTACATTTTATTTACAATTCTTTTTAACACGCTTCCAAACTTTTCTTGATTCTACTTAGTGATTGCGATTTTTGAAATAAGGTAACTGCGATATTTATTACCATATAAAGGGAATAGTTTATTGGCCCTCCTACTCGTATAAAATGCATTACTAACAACTCAAAAAAAAAAATCCAAAAATTATATTTATAAAAAAATAACGAATTTTGGTGTTTATACCAGTGGTTTCCAAACTGTTTCACCTCATAGAACCTCCAGAACTAGAAAGTGTTTTCATGGAACCCCATTCCATACACATATACTTCGAAGAATATATCTCGAAATAATATTTAAAGTAGATCAACATGTTATGGCACTTTATGTAAAGGCAATTAAAAAAGTATTGCAATTATTATTAAAAAAATTCCAATATAATTTTTCGAATATGATTACTCATTAATAATATTAATTTAGGATTCAAGTTTTACCTATCCATGCATTATATTAAGTAACTGAGACACATACTTGCTTTTTTTCACATGAACTATCGAAGTCTAGGTCTATTGAGATTAAATGCAATCGCATTACTTATTCAGAGTTTAATTTGTTTTATGCTTTGTTTTTGTAGTCACTCACTTTGAGAAATATATTTCGCTTAAACACAATGCTCTGAATGGCATTAAAATATTTATAGCTGTATGAGAAAACCCGTGTATTTCGTATGAATTTTCAACCTAAAATTTAGATGCTGTTCTTGTTAAATTTAGATTATAACATCAAATCTATTGATATGTTGTTTCTTCTCCTTCATTATAGGTGTTTTTACTACAAATACAAAAAGGTGAATTTTCCATTAGAAAACTATTTAGTTTTGCAAGGCATTTTGTTATAGCTAACGAGTAGAAATAATCTTATGGAACTTGAAATAGTAAACAATAGAATATTCTCAGTCTAGTAGGAAGTATTTATGTATAAAGCGTTTTAATATTAATTTATTATATTATAATAATAGTTTAAAAAGTGTTGTATAATAAAGTTATTACATATAAATAAAATTTTCAGTTTTAATGAGTAGAACGAGCTATAGATACTTGTAACCAGTAGCGCACAC
>BMAV01020250.1:3857-22017 GCA_019973955.1 Trichonephila inaurata madagascariensis
ACTGTTCGTCACCTTTATTCAAAAAAGTCATATTATTCGTATACTTTTAAATCAAATGCAGTTTGTTTACTTCTGCTCATTATTATTGTTAACAAGCATATGTATTAAGAAGATAGTCTCTGTAAAAAGAAAAAGTTGGCAACAGTTGAAAAGTGCTTGAACTGATTGGTAGAAGCATGTGGTTGCATTTATCATGTGACTATGACATCACATGAATTTCTGAACTAATTGGCTGGAAACACGTGTTAGTGGTTTATCATGTGACTATGCCATTACATGAATTTAGGCACTTCATCAAATGAAAAGACGTCACCAAATGACACGATATGCAGCCAATAGTGGAAAATTGCTCCCATGTAGAAACAAGACAATCTTATTCGGGCATACGATGACTGCATTTGACATCTTTTGATTTGGCTATGCTTTTTTTTATATATTTATTTAACAAAATGGGTCGACAGTATAATACTTTAGTACCCAATATTGTCATGCCTGAGAGGTAGAACAAGGAAATTTACTCCCGTATAATCCTCTAAGACAGTGGTCGGCAAAGTGCGGCTCCAGAGCCGCATGTGGCTCTTTGGCTCTTTAAGTGCGGCTCTGGCACAAATATCCACAGAAGGCACAATAATATTTTCATTGAAAAAAAACTTGGTAAGAAAAAAATTACATCTTATTTTGATAAATTAAAATTCTTTTATAAATCGAGAACATGTATAATTTTTTGTTTAAGTTAAAAGATAGATAGGTAATTAAAATTTTATATTGTTGTAAAAATACGTAACGAACATCGAGTGTAATTTTATTGGTTTTCGTAAACGTAAACACAAACCATGTACAAGCTACCGGCTGAAATTGTTCGTATGTTTTCCGCGTACTCCGGTGTGATACAAAGGTGCCACAAGCATGCGTGCGCATACTTTTTCTAAAGTAGTGGGGGTACAAATTGGCATCACAGACCATCAGTTGCAGTATGAACAGTTTTGTCTTATCTACCGTGTCTGCCGTTGCCCTGTCTTATTAAAAAGTTGTTGTATTTTTCAATCTAGCTGCATATCTTACAGATATTTTTATACGATTTTATTACACCTGCTATATATGTTTGTGGTTTCGGTTCAAAATTTGTAATCTATTTTTCAATAACTGTCTAAATGTTGGAAGTTTTCTTCCATTTTTTTGGTTACATAACAAAGTTTTGTTATTCTGATTATGAAAAAAAAATTTTTTTTTCTTTTTAAGGCTGTTACATATATTAATGAAATTGTATTTTTTAAAAAGATTTTTTTTTAAATTTTTATTTTCATCAATTTAATAATGATAATAATTTTGTACTGGTGGCTTTAGAAAAAAATATATTTGGAATATTTTTATAGACACCCCAATTAACATGGCTACCAAAAAAAAGAAAAGAAAAATGGAAGATGAGAACCGCGAATTTAAAGCTGAGTGGACCGAGAATTTTACGTTTATTCAAAACTTGAATGGACTTCCGACGTCTTATTTGTAAGAAACTCGCGCATAACAAGAAGTCAAATTAGAGAGACACTTTACAAGAAAGCACGAGTCATTTAGCACTAAATATCCTACCGGTGATGCAAGGAAGAAATCACTTGAGGAACTTTAGAAGAGTCAAGAGTCGTCAACTTCTGTGTTTAATAACTGGATTCAATCTTCCAGCAAAATTAATATGGCAAGTTTTGTTTTTAGGCAAGAGATTGATAAGAAAGGGAAACCATACACAGACGGCGAATACATAAAAAATAGTTTTATAAATGTATCCGAAGAGCTATTTCGGGATTTTAAGAACAAAGCAGATATTCTGAAAAGAATTAAAGAGTTACCATTGTCTGCCAAAACCATTAAAGATAGAACAATTAAAATGTGTTCGAATATAACCACCTGGCATATCGAAGATCTGAAATTGGTTGCGGCTTTGTCAATAGCAGTTGACGAGTCTTGTGACATAAATGATACAGCGCAAGTTTCACTTTTTGTAAGATTTATGTCTCATTCAGGCTCTAAATAAGAACTTTTAGGATTATTGCCACTCAAAGGTCAGACGCGTGGAGAAGATATCGCAAATGCTGTAATTGTGAGTGTATAGATAAACATCATATTCCCCTCTATAAAATTGTGTCGATTTCAACAGGTGGGGCCAAAAGTATGACCAGCGTAGAAAAGGGTTTGTTGCTATTTTGAAAGAAAAATAAATCACGAGATACTTGTTTACCATTGTATCATTCACCAAGAAGCGCTTTGTGCGAAAACATTTCCGGATGAAATTTGTAAAGTTATGGAATTAATGATTACCATTTTCAACTCCATTTTAGCTAAAGCTCTTAATCACCGCAAAATTCAAAGAATTTTTATTTGAAATGGAGAGTGAGTGCGCTGATCTTTTGCTTCATAACAAGGTACGTTGGTTATCAATAGGGAACGTTTTAAAACGTTTCGCGTCCCGTTTTCCGGAAATTAAAGCATTTCTTCTTGAGAAGGGCGTTCACTATCCAGAACTAACAGACGATCAGTGGATCCAAAACTTTTATTTCATGGTAGACGTTACGTCTCATCTAATTGTAAACTACAAGGGAAAGGAAACTTAATTTTTTCGATATTAGAAGAAGTAATAACATTCGAAAACAAATTATCCATTTTTGCTCAGGATTTTGAAAGGGAAACATTGTTTCACTTTCCGAGCCTGCTAAAGCATCGCCAAGAAAATAATTCCTCTATTAATAAACACTATTTTAAAACAATAATTTTAAATATGAGGGAAGCATTTTTCAGCAGGTTTCAGGAATTTAAAAACAGCAGAGCAACTTTAGAATTTGTCAAAATTCCTCTTAAAGCTACGATAACCGAGTAGAAATTTTCTCCTTTTGAAATTGACATTGGTAGCTTTGAAATACAATAGCTGAATTTAAAGAACAAGGAGATATGACGCTCTAAATTCGAACGTCTTTGTGTTGAACTGGAAATATTGGAGAAGAAAAAATGTAATCGTTGTTCACAACACAAGTGGTCTGCCTTGAATGACGTGAAGAAGGAAGACATTATCATTTTCAACGCTTGGAATAGTATTCCTGACTCTTACGATCAGCTGAAAAAGCTCACGTTTGCTGTTCTTTCTGTTTTTGGTTCTACATATATACGCGAACAATCTTTTTCAAGCATGAACATTATCAAGAGTAAACTGAGAAGTCGTATTATTGATGAGAACTTGGAATCATGCCTAAAATTAAAAACTACAACAAACAAACTTGACTTACGCAAACTTTCCAAGGAGATGCAAGCACATTGTTCACGATAATAAATATTTGTTAAGTATGAAATTTAGTTTTATTTAGTGTAATAAAAGTTTACTAAACAAGCAGATTTGGCTCCCAATTTTTTTTTAAAGTTGTAATGTTCATATTTGGCTCTTTGGCTAATAAATTTGCCCACCACTGCTCTAAGATAATAGTACACTATTTATGTTTTATTTCCGGATCATCACCTATTATGTAAAATTTTATCTCGGCCCCTGGATAAAGAGTAGATATTTTTAAATCGTCGAGAAAGGTGCAGTTGAAGTAAAATCCTTTCTGGAAATTGACCTTATGTTTCTGCTTTATTAAGGTCTGAATGAAACACTGTAACAAGGACCACCAACAAGCAGTTAATGGTGACCTTGAGATCAACGCGGGAAAACATTGATTGGGTTTCGCAATTTATACATTGTGACTGTAGGAATCGCCTAAAACGTGTACGAACACGCAGAACTGCAATGCATTCAATATAAATTTATTCTATTTATACTAGTGAGTATCAAAATTTTCATGTAAATAAATAATTGTTATACAAATCAAGTATTATAACACATAGAGTTGTAAAAAAAATGTTTTATTTATGCATATGGGCATAAAGGCTTTTAATGAAAAACCCTTAAAAATAAGGTGACCAATCGTTCTCCTTTAGGGAGGACAGTCCTCCTCTTATAGGTTCTGTCCTTCCTCGAAAAGTGTCCTTCTTTTCAATATTTTAAAACTGATCTGTTAATCTCTGTATTCAGAGATGAACCAAACATGCTTCCAAAATGTCGAAGAATGGTCTGAAACAAATATCACAGAAAATAGCAGTTTTCAATGTTTGTTTTTTTTTACTTGGTCTCAAGTAAATTGGGCAGATATAGAAAGTTACGTTGAGTTTTTATCGAAAGAAATGCCCGATATTAAAATCGTTGACAATTGTCTGAAGTAGAAAGAAGACTGAATGTACATTTAAATTCTAATAAATTAGAGCAATTGGAAAATCAACATGCTGAGAAATCGGTAAAATATGGGAGAAATTACTTAAACCATTTCAAAAATGAACACATTCCATATGAAAATGCAATTACTCTTGATGAATTTACGTTGTGCTGCCCTGGAACTAATGCACCAGTTGAAAGAGATTTTTTTAGTTGATAATGATTTTTGTGATGTGACTAGTGAGAAATCAAAGTTGAATGTTAATATTTTAGCTGCAGTGCTTACCATAAAATTCAGTATGAAGGATATTTTTTGCCCGAACTTTCCGATATATTAGAAAATGATATGTTGACAAAAAAATTCATTCAATGGAAAAATACTCTTTTAAGATAATAATTAAAAAGAATGTAAGCGTAATTAGCGTATTTTTGTTTGAAGTAATAGAACGTTTCATATATTTAAATTGTAACTGTTTCTTGAATTTTTCGTCCTCCTTTTCATTGTAAAAAAATGGTCACCTTATTAAAAAGCGTTACATTAGGCGAATGCAGTGTGAGGTATGCGCTTTCAAAGAGCTCATGATTGCTTCAATGTTCGTATCTGTATTGAAAATTGAAAATCGCAAATAATCTTTTGGATCCAACCGAGATCGATATTTACAGTGATATATACAGTGTTTTTCAGCTTGAAATATCGATTAAGTGTTCTTTTTCGTTTTAAGGGATACCTGAACTAAAAAGTACCGAACGGAAATGGGTCACATAATTAAACCTGACTAGTTATCTTGAAATTTTTTCAAACGTTTCCTTCGAGTTTTAGTAAATTCTGAAAAGTATGGAAATATGTCATGTTTTGTTTTGTTGTTGAATTTCCCTTTTCAAAAAGTATTAATTTACTCTTAAGTACTTCAATTTTAATTTTCGATGTTAAAATGATTTTACTTCCACCCCTTGTACACAAAAATCAAAATCATTTAGTGTTTCGAAAACGGGAACCATATAACTAGGTTTTCCGAGACAAAATTCATTAAAGATGAGCTTGCGGTAAAATTCTAGTTGAGCCACCTGGTTTCTTTTTACACCAAAAAATTCACCAAATCACGTGTATTTGAAATGACCTCTGGGAAAAATCGATGAAACTGCATGGTTTCCAAATGGCAACAGGAAAAAGACGAAGGAAATACAAGTTTTAGATAGATTTAAATGACTATGCTAAAACTATTTAATCAATTTTGAAAGACAACTGAAAACTGTGAACTGAAGTGTCTTAAACTGAAGGCCTCCAATTACTGACCATTATCCGAAAGCAGGTAGAAAACCAATCAGTGGAGGGCTATATTTTTCTTCCCGATTGGCAGTGTTGCCCACTTCGCACGAAAAGCTTACCAATATTAGGCGACAAAAATGACGGCAAACCAAGGGACTTAACTAGAATCTAACATGGTTAATATGTTTCTTTTCTACTAAAATAAAATGTGTGCGCTTATTGACCACACGATAGAAGCGAAAATTTCTAATATATTCTGAGCAAAAAAATCCAATTGTTCAGAGGTACTACGCTTTCTTTTACGACATTTTCGCATACGGGTGTTAAGTTATTTTTTTTTCGTGCCCATTTATCTGTGGATTTGTTTATTTCATCTATTTTCTATAAAAGGCAATGTTTAAATAATTATGCATTCTTATATATTTATATATGAATGTATAAGAATGAGTAATTCGAGTATATATACGAGTAAAAGTCTTTTTATTTAAAAATTTTTTAATATAACTCAATTATGTAGATTATATTTATTACGTAATATGTGTGCATGTTTATATGGTACTTACGTACTGTCGCAACAATACAAAAATTCAAGATAACTAGACAAGTTGCCAACCCCTATTTCGAGTGTTCACACGCGCTGAATTGGCAACCATGTGCGTCGTTTCATATAATGTCACCAATACGGTTGCGATAATACTTAAGTACTGAATAATCTTTTTTTTTTCAATTATTTTCGCTTGCACTCCTCTTCTCTCATTTACTCTTTGGAGTTGAATGGAAGTGGGCTGCATAACACTAACATTTAAAAAAGAAAATAAAACAACTCGGGAAAGAATGTGCATGAAATTCTCACTTATTAAAAAAAGACACGAGCCTAAAAAGTTTTCAATTCAAAACTAAGTTCGCGTCGCCGATCCAAGCACAATTTTCGACTAGAACAGAAAAAAACTAAGTAGAGTAAAGGACCAGAACCTGACGCTTCCTTTAAATTCACTCTTCAGCAAACTTCACTTATCACTTCAAAAAAGTAAACTTCGTTTCCCAAATTGAAAGTATGGCAAAGTATTTTGTCGTGTGAGAGCCTTTCAACGTGTAGTAATAAAGCAAAAAACCCTTCTCATTAGAGAGTGTTGAAAATAGACGACTATTCGGACTGTTTACGAAAAAACTATAACGGCATCCTATAATAAATATCTTGTCCAATTCTTCATCAATGTATACGTATTTTGCACAACAGGAGTTTGTATATGCAACACGTAATGCTAGAATACTACTGGGGAATAAATTTTCTTTATTAACCCTTTTAGTTATTTTTATCGTTACCTCCTCCTCCTCCTTCACTGCAAGCCGTGATAGGATGTATCTAGGTAAGTGTTATTTGTTTCAAAATATATCTATTAGTAATATCAAATATTTCCTCTCTCTATTCGTTGTTTCTTCCAGTTTTTTACAATATAAAAATCTTCTAATATGTCATCTTTGAATACTACCGAGTGTTTCAAAAGTCACGCACATCAACCCTTGTGGTTGAGTTTTAAAGATAGATGAATTATGTAAACAAACAGAATAAAGGACAAATAAAGGTTGAACGATTATCCTTATTGTCAGGTGTCAGACATGGTAAAATCACTGTAAATAATCCAAATGATGTCCATTTTCTTGGACACACAATCGAACTCTTTTTACCAGATTAATTGACACTTTACGAAGAGTGTAAGAATTAATGTCCGATATATTGCGGGAAAGATGTTACTCCTAAGTTCATCAAGCGTATAGAGATTATTTCTGAAGGCGACATTTTTCAGATATGTCCAAAGAAAAAAATCCTGAATTGACAAGTTCGGTAAACGAGATGACCAAAGTTCTTTGGAAATGACACGATATTCGAAAAATTCAGTTGAAACTTTCATACTGTCACGTGATGGGTGACACGTTGTACCGTCTTGCTGCAACCAAGCGTACCTTTCATCACTTTCAGCAAGGATATGAATTCCGTATTGATGTTTATGTAGACGGACGATCTTTTCAATGAACTTCTTTGTAAGGTGGTCTCCACATCTGCCACTTTCGTTTTGACTATGGTCGCTCTACCCGATTACTTCTTGTCTGCAACCAATCCTGTGTCACAGAACCATTGCACTAAAAGGTTTATCGTTGATGCATTTGGTGCTGTTTCACCTGGATATTTCAGCTGAAATGCATTATCAAATATAGCGAAATAAACTTCCACGATGGTTATTCTTTGCTCTTGGAAAAACATTATGCCCCTCCCGTTGTGCTCAGCTGACTACAACTGACAAGTATTTTGAAACTGATGCCTGATACGTTCAAAGATTCTGATGATGGGCCCCTGTTGCAATCTAGTGACAGAATTCTCAACCAACCCTTTTGGTTTTTAAGCAACAAGGATTACCATGTGGATGTGCGTGACTTGAAACACCCGGTACATAAACAATTAAGGTTCGGAGCCGTGATTTTAAAAAAGCGCATAAATGGATAATTTTCCTGATATTTTGTGTCACTTAGATTTGAATAAATGTATACAATTGTTTTAAGGACATTTTGAGAAAAAAAATTATTTAAATACAGTATTTCGGCAAAAAATTAACTTAAAATAATCTTATTTCAAAATGTTCTCCCTTTATAAAAAAAAATGCTTCTAAAATAGTAATATTTCGCATAATAAAGTAAAGACTTCACCAGAGAGTCTGAAGTAGGATTTTTGTGACCATTCGCATTATTTTCAGAGTTACCACCGATTAAAATAATTATCAGCGTTTTTTTCTTAAAATTTCTCCCCTCTGTTGTCGTAAAACATGGATAAATCCAATTCTAAGCTAAATATTTCAGAGATTCTAGTTGAGCCTCTGTACAGAGATCTGAGTTATATACAGGCAAAATATTATTATAATAGAAGCATTTTTCACAAAAGAAGAACATTTTGAAAATGGGTTATTCCATGTTCATTTTTTGTCAAAATATTGAACTTAAATCATTTTTTATTGTAATACTATTCTTAAAATAATTTTATATATATTTTATAATTTCAGTGACATAAATATCATGAAAACTATCCATTTATGCTCTTTTTTTAAAATCACTGTTCCGAACGTAGTCGGATACCTTAAGGGGACATAGTACCTTTCGAAACCAAAAATTGTACATTTCGACATACTTTTTCGATTCAACATAAATCAATGATTTTTCCATATTCTAAAGGGATTTTTTTAGAATTTGTACAAAAAAGTTCAAAGTTTAAAATACTTAGTCAAAATTTGCTTTTAAATTGATAAAAAAAATTTAACAACACAGAATATGCACACAAAAATTAAAAAAAAAAAAACTTACTTTCTGTTACCCACAAGATAACTTTTAAAAGATGTACAGTAGAATCTTCATTTATATACCAAATTAAAGCTAAATAATGCTTTTATTCCGTAAACCTCAAATTTTAAATTTCTACCCCATTTAAAAAAATTTAAAAATTTAGAAGTCATAAAATTTATAATAAGTTTTTTTTTTTCCATCTATCATGCTATAAAATATAAGATCTATTCATTCCATTAACAAATGTGAGAGAGAGGTTTACAGAATAAAAAACAACAAGTACAATACCCATATAAAATTTTAGAACTCTACAATCAAAACTTGTTTTTAATCTTGCGAGAAAGTGAGAAAAATAGAAACTGAGAAAATAACGTTTAAACAATGCACTGTAATTTTATACAACAAAATACAATTATTTAATACTTAAAATGCATCCGCCTCATATGTCACACTTTCTACTTCAACAAAATGCTCATGCATGGCTTTTTTTTCGCATTCTCAAAGCCCTACGAGCATCTAATGTTGAAGACCTAGACTTCATTTCGGCTTCTTTTTTTCGAGCATTATCGGACTGAAAAGCATAAGTGACAGAAAAATAAGTGACCTAATTTACAACCCAGATGTTTCATAATATCCAAGCGACCAGCCATTCCATCATTGTACATTACTACTGCCTCATTCACTGCAACATCAACTATTCTCTTAGAAGATCCTGATGTTTTAGGGCAGTATTTCCAAACCGTCGAGTTGAAAGACTCATTTGAATTCTGAGTTTTTCCCCCTAAACATTTTTTTAATAACTTAGGTGAGGATAATTCTGAAAATATTGGTTTTACTGCATCCATAACAGAGGTTGGTACAATACTGTTATGTTTGTGTGATGTATTTTCTGAGGATTTTGCCTTTTGATAACTACACCATGAGGATGCACCAACCAGGCAGAAGTAATGCATTGGTTCTTCAACTGTTGAGCGGTAATGGCAATAAATGGCCCAAATGGATTTACGCATAACATCTGTGGAGCTGCAGTTCTCACGTATAGCATTTCCATAGTATATCGTGAATTTATCTATTAATTTATTTGTCAGGCAATTTTTTCCACTTATACTTTTGCCATCTGATAGTTTTTCCGAAATGTGTTGAGTTCTTCTATCAAAAGACAATTATAAATATAATTGAAAATTTAAGAAAAAAATGCAGTAATTTATTCCCGGTCGAAACCGAAACTTACAGAGGCTTGGTTTGTTTACATTCCATTTAAAGAGCAAAGTCTCTTAAGACATTTACATTTTTTCTTGTACAGAACGTAATAATTATTGGATTTTGATGAGGTTTGTTTTAAAATGTTCTAAACAGTTCAAATTATTTTTTTAAAATATTTTTGAAAAATCAATAAATTGAATTTTTAAAGGTACTATGTCACCTTAAGACAGTTTAGTAGCATCAATGGTTTTATCAAGTTGTAAAACAAATGCATGATTTGATTTAATAGAACTGATTCAATGTTACGTGGTACAGTGAAAAATTGGAGAGAAACAGTATCTCTTGAGGATGGCATCGTTACAAAATCATTGCCATATTTCTCTTGAAACATAATTGATGTCACTAAAGACTTAAAGAATATTCTTTTATTGAAACTTATTTCAAATTCTTCCCAAAAATTATGAAACTTTTAAAGATGCTCTTAGTTTCTCATCTCAAGAATTCATTCATGTTTTTTAAAAATGCATTTTCGTTTTTCATACTCTGCTCCTTTCTACCTTTTTACACTAGCTCTGCATTTCGGAATATAGAACTAGTATGAAATTATAACAATTGATATCGAACACTCCACGCTTTTACCACAATGATAGTATTTACTCGTTAATCATTTTATTCTTATAATAAGAATTACTTTTTACTTCGAGTAACTATAAAAGGGTGTGTGTTTTCTAGTTTCTTTAAATTATACTTTATTTTTTTCATTTTTTAGTTCGATCTACAATAAAAGCGTGTTTTTTAGTTTTTTTTTAAACTATCATTAATTCATTGATGAATTAATCTTAAATGGGCCTTTATTAGAATCTGGAATACTCATTGGCCTCTTATCGAGGCGATACGGCCTGGTTTGTGAATTGTAGGATCAATCAACTGAAAAAAATTTGGAAGAGCTAAGTTTGAAATATTTAATGCGGAAGGAGGTGTAGAGTCAAAGATATTTTTCACAAAGAAGAGCTCAATATTCTCTCTGAAAATTGAATCAGCATTAGACATAAAAGTACACGTTTTAAATCGAAGAATTTGTGAGAAATTATTTAATCCGGTGACCTCTGAATCAATTATCATCCGTTTTGGTAAAAAGAAGCAATGAATGATGCTTAAAGCCTTCCCTTTTTCACATAAAGAACACTTTTTCTTGTATTTGTATTAACCATGAGCGTTTTCGTTTTAGGGTTGTAACAACTTTTAGTCACCAAATCTGGAAATAAGAATCGTTAATCCTGATGATCCTGATCAGAATAATAGCACAAAATTATTAAATTACTATATTGTCATCGCTGTCCTTTACAAGTGTGCAAAATTTCGAATTAATCTGACCTTTTAAAATGGGTAAAAATCGAGTTCAGATTCCATTACATACAGGTAAAGCAAATAAAATCGTGTTAAAAATAAACGATGGAAGTGTTAGTTTGAAAATCGTCTGCATTTTTAAAAACATCCACAATTTTTTTAAATAACCAACAGCAATTAATTAAAAAAACATGTGACCTTATCTGCATAAGACCGCATATCAAAAAACAAAGGTTACCAAATTATAAAGTCTACAAGAATGAATTTGTTATCTAGATAAAAATCCCCACAAATCCAAAGGAAAAGCGTCATATCCAAAGGGCCCCCAGTTCTACTCTTTATAAATCCTTTACCTCCAAATAAGGATAATTTTCCTGCTTTCTCATGCAGACTTAGATTAATCTTTGGAACTGTTTCGGTAAATGTGAGGTTGTTGTTTTTTGAAGAGCGTTTGTAAGTAGTTAAACTTTTATAATGCCAGCTGAGAATTTGGTGTGAATTACACACACAATCCTCACAATGTTATTTCCATCTAATAGATCTCTATCGGCCTTTGGTACATGCACCAAAACTGTGAAGTTCACTAACACATCTTTAAACTTCTTCCAAAAAATTTCTTTTATTTTTCCAGCTATTTTTTTAGGTGTTTTGCAGCAATTTCCCTTTGATCTTTAATGATGTCTTCTTTCTGACCAACAGCATAAAATTTTCGATCCATATTCTTCCCTTTCTGTATTCTCACATATTGCGTGCACCGGATTTTTACAAATGTCACATGAATGGACTTCAGTTGATTCTATTCTCCAAAAAACACAACATACTTTACAATCACTGACTGCTGTTGAAGCAGGCGTTGAAGTAGAGTTATTAATTGGTTTCACAGTTGTCATTGTCGATAAAGAAACTGATTCAATTTCTGGTAGATTATATAAATTTATGGCCTTTTTCGAAAATAAATCAGCTGTTGGTAGATCATGTGACGTTAAAGTGCTATTGTTAATTGATTTATATAACTATTAATAGATCATTTGAAGCTTTGTAAATCAATTTAATCAAATGCTTGTAGATCTTTCGAAATTGAAGCGCCATTTTTGTTCTCTAAGGAAGCTTTTGGTAAGTCTTTTGGTTCTAAGATAATATGATAGTCCTTCAAATTGAGAGGATCCAAATCATCTTCAGTAACAAGTTTTTCAATCAACTTTTTCAAAATAGGTCCAAATTGAAGACTGATTGCCAATTAACAAACATAACAATACATAACAAAGCTTCAATATCTTGATTTGATCACTCAACGGATCCTTGACCAGCTGGATATCCAGGCCAACCATTTATAATCGTGTACGTTAGCAACAGGATTGTTTATTCTTGTATGACAGCAACTGTAAACTCACAAACTTTGTCGCTTTGTAAAATATGAGGAAACAACCTGCTTCCAAAAATATTTTAATAGCTTCCTTGCTGCTTCAGAAGATATTTGTGAAGTCAACGGTTAAAGAAAGCGGAATTCTGGCTCGTGGTCCTGGTAGTTTAATAGTCATTTGTAATTTCTCTCTGGAATCGACTGCTAGTAATCCAAATTAACTTGACCACAATGATTGAAGTCGCTAAATTCAACTAGATCAATGAATCCTTTGTTTGAAAAAAATATTTTTACTAACTTTGCACTTCTTTAAAAACTCCAGTACAACTGAAGTATGTATTAGGTATTTCGGTTTCAATCTACACAGTTTTTTTATATCTTCCTCCGTGGCAAACTGACTGATTTGTTTCCCGAAATATGTGATAAAAATTTTCCGTTAATACTATTTTTATAACTGGATTGGATTCGGACATTCTCTTCAAAATCAGATTTTTTACTACCCACTTTCGTAACATCGTATTTTTTTGCCATTATAGTACTGTTTATGTGTCCATTGCAGTTTAAGTAGTGGTGCTAATTATAATTAAACAATGATTATTACAGCTTCTTCTGTCCCCTTAGCGAGTCCACAAATGTTTCCTTTTTCAAAAACGTCCAGACAGTTTCATTAAAATGTTCTGCAGATACAAACTTTGGCAGATTTTTCTATATCTGAACTTTTTAGGTAGGTAGGTATTTAAAAAATACTCGATATATAGAAAACCCTAATAAAAATGCGCGCAACCTACCTCGCATAATGTTGGAGCTCTTGTCAACACGGATGCAGAATGGGAGTGAAGATGAGTTAAAGGGGAGTGAGTGGTACGAGGCGAATATATATATAGAGAGAGAGGTGTATCTGTTCTCTGACCTGTTCATTTCACCTTTGCACTAAAACAGTTCAAGGATTTGATCAAATCACTTACTTTCATCATTTCCCTACGACATATATAAGGTGACCAGATTTTTTACTATAAAAAGGAGGACGAAAGATTTAAGAAAAAATTACAACGTAAGTATATGAAATATTTTATTCTCAAACAAAAATACACTAACTAAGCTTAGATCTCTTTCAATTATTTACTTAAACGAGTATTTTTTCCATTGAATGAATTTTTTTTTTTTTTTTCGTCAATATGTCATTTTCTAATATATCGGAAATTTCGGAGCGAAAAATATCCTTGGTATTGAATTTTATGGAAAGTGCAGCAGCTATATAAAGAATCAACATTCAATCTTGATTTCTCACTTATACACAAATCATTACCAATTGAAAAGAAACTCTTTCAACTACAGCATTAATTCCTCAGCAGCACAACATAAATTCAACAAGAATAACTAAATTTTCATATAGAATGTGTTTTTGAAATCGTTAAATATTTCTACCCATCTTTTATCAATTTCGTCACGTTGATTTTCTCATTGTTCTAATTTATCAGAATATAAGCAGTCATTCGGTGTTCTAATTTCTTCAAACAAACACGTGACAGTTTGGCCTGGCATCTCGTAATAGAAATTAATAGATTAGTTTTAAAATATTGAAAAGGAGGTCGAGTAGGAGGACACTTTTTGATGAAGGACAGAATCTATAAACGAAGGACTGTCCTCCTTGAAGAAGGACGATTGGTCAACTTAGTATATAGCATGCATTATCAATTGCTCGTACAAATGATAATTTGAAACAATTAAGTGTACACGACTCACAATCCCGCTAACCAGTTTGATCGACTGCCGCATTTCGACTAAAAGAGTTGAATTAGTGTTTACGGTATTAGGACTAGATATGGACAACTGTCCCCACATAATAAAGTCTTAAGACTTTTGCCAGCTGATATGCAGTTTGAAATTCCCTGTTTTTCGGGGAATATGTAAGGAAATAGCACTTGACCATTAAAATTATCCGTACCATGATCTTATTAAGGCAGAGTCGAGGACGGAACGTCCCCACTAAGGGCGAGGCCCTAAACCCGGGCCCAGTTAGCCCATGCCTTCAGACGCCCCTGTCTATTATCGTACATAATACGTACATTTTGGATAAACCTAAAATCTATAATCTCCTAAATCCATTATCAATAACTTCATATATTCATTCCAAACAGTCTTATTTTTTTCATAGCCTCAGTTAGTTGCAGATCTAGTTCTTAAGCACTGAAAAGAATTTCCCCTAATCTTCTTTCCAAAAAGAAGGAAAGAAGTACTGTTCTTTTCTCCTCTCCTTTTTTTCTCCTCCAGCGAAACAGCTGTTTTGAATAGTTTAAGAACGTTTTTTTCGAAACCGATAGTCACCCCTGCCCTCTATACTATTTCATGATTCCGTATGTTTTTCATAGTAAATACCAGTGGCATAGCGGAGAATGTTAAAAGACTCCTGTAAAGTCAGGTTTGGTCTTTAACATTTTATAAACTGGTTAAATGCGTACTTGGCGTCAGTCAGACTTTGCCCCCCCCCCCTCTCGCGTGGCGAAGGTTTCGGGAGTGTACGTTACGCCACTGGTACAGACAGACTCGTTTCTTTAAATGAATGTAAGTTATCTTATTCTCTTTTCGTTTTGCCGACCAGCTGTCCGCTGCAGTCTCCTTTCCTTTTGTTCGAAAGATAACTGCTCCTTATTAGGGCTCTAACTTTTATTACCCTCTATTGGTCAAATGTTACAGGCATACAATCAACAACAAAAAGGTCCCTTGGTCTCGAGTCTCCAAAATCGATTTCCTTACCCTCTCTATTGCTTCCGCATTTTCTTAAAATGTTACTCACTCAAAAACGCATCCAGTAATTTCTTGCCTTATGTAGATAGCTTAGTTGTGATGAGTGACATCACGTAGAACTGTTGAAAACATTTATTTATAATTTTTTGCGATTTGACGTATTGTTTTGTTTTAATTTCAAGTGCTTTATCTGAATAGTCATCACATGAACAAAGTGAACGAGTCAACCTTTCTAAGTATTAGTCTGTAATTTTTATGTTAGAATTGTGACTCGAGGAAGTAAAAGTTGGCAAGACTAAGGCGTAATGTAAGATATGCAGATCTGAAATTAGAGCACAAAAAAGTGACTTAATTAAACACACTACTTCACTGAAATATAAAAAGAGTTCTGAAATAGCTTTATTCTGCAAAAAAGAAATGTAAAGAAGCTTTTTGAAAATTACAGCCAAATAAATAGGAATATTAGAAATAAAACTTTACGTTTTTGTTGCTTGCCATACAGCCCATTCAATTTATATATTAATTAAAAGAAATTTTTAACAACAGTAGGACCGTAAATAGCTCGTCAGCTTCAGAGATTTTACATTTATAGAGAACTACGTGCTCACCTCTGATTAAAGAAGTAATTTCTCCTGAATTGCTCTAACAAGTAGCAGAAATTAAAAAGTCACAGTTTTCCTTAATACTTGATGAATCTACAGATGTTGCATGCCATAAACATGTCTGCTGGTGTGTTCGCTACTACAATGGAGAAGAGAATAAGATAGTACCTCAATTCTTAGGATTAATAGAAGTTATAGAATCTACAGCTGACTCACCATATAGACATGTGAAAGACTTTTTGAATAAAGTTGGAATCAACCTAGGAAATGCTTTGCTATTGGGACTGATGGAGCATTTAATTTTCGAGGGGAAAATCATTTATTGTTTTACTTTAATGAAGAAAAACATCGCAAACCTAATTTTAATTAAATACATTCATCATTCGCTTTACTTCATGAGTTCATATGCCTACAAGCATCTTCCATCTTACTTATATTATACATATGACAAGATATCATATAATCTAAGTAACTTAGTCATAATCTAAGTACACTACTGGCCATTAAAATTGATACACCAAGAAGGCAACATGCTACAGACATTAAATTTAAAACGATAGGAAGAAGATGCTGTGATATGCAAATGATTAGCTTTTAAGCGCATTCAGACAAAGCAAGCGCCAGTAGCGACACCTACAATGTGTTTAAATGAGGAAATTGTTCAGTCGGTTTCTCGTACATAAATTGCAATTGAATGGTGTTGTCCGGTGAAAAATTGCTGTGATGCCTCGTTTAAGAAGCAGAACTGCGTACTAGCACGTTGCTGACTTTGATAAAGGTCAAATCGTAGAGTACTATAATGGCGGTTTATCGTACCGCAGCATTGCTACTCGCGTCTGTCGAGATCCAATGACTGTTAGCAGAATATGGAATCGATGGATTCAGGACGGTAATACGGAACACGGTGCTGGATCTCAATGGCCCTTTATCATTAGCAGTCGAGAAGACAGGCATGTTTCCTTATGAACTTAATGGATCATGCAACCCCTCATCATGAGTCCTGAGTCAAGAGTTGGGGTCGTTTTCAAGACAACAAGTGTCTATACGAACAGTTCAATGAAGTTTGCAGCATAGACTCTCAGATCGGAGACCATGGCTACGACTACCCTTGAAGCTGCTTTACAGACGGGAGCATCTTCAATGGTGTGATCAACAACCAACCTGGGTGCACGAATGGCAAGTCTTTATTTTTTTTTTCAGATGAATCCAGGTTTTGTTTACAGCATCAAGATGGTCGCATCCGTGCTTGTGGGCTTTGTGGTGAACGCACATTGGCAGAGTGAATTCATCATCGTCATACTGGCCCCTCACCTGGGGTGGTGGTGTGGGGTACTATTAGACACATGTCTCTCTCACCTCTTCGCATTGATGGTACTTTGAACAGGGCACGTTACATTTCTGGTGTATTACGACCCGTGGTCCTAGCCCTTATTCGAGCCCTGCGAAACGTTACGTTTCAACAGGATTATGCACGGTATTTTTGAGAGTGACATCGACAAAGACAAAACTAAGGAATCGAATGTGCTTTGATTGGATTCAATTCTCAGAATCAAAATGACTTTGGAAGAATGATGAACTCGTTTGCATTGATTTTATTCCATCACCACAAATGCTTTAATATAATTCAGAAATTTATTTATGTATAAAGAGACCCAGCACAGACCACGATACTGAGCAGGAAGAGTTTGAATATATCTTGAATAAATTAAATAATTAAAGCATTTAAAAATTTTAAAAAAAAACAGTTTTATATAAAATTATCAATTTTAAAAAATCATATTTATGATCGATTTGCTACTGTTTGCTTTCTTCTTGTGACTTAGCGGCTTATATTACTAGTAACTCTGTAACCCACAAGTTGGCAACAAAAAAAAGCATAATACACGCATGCACTTTTCGTTACTAATAATCCTGTCATTAACGACATCACACTAGGCCTTTTAAAGTTCACGTGACAAGGAAAATATGTTTGGTCACGTTCTGAGGTGGTTGAATTTGCGTACTGCTGTACTAAAGGAAAAAAATTTTCGTTGTCTCTTTTTTCCCTCTTGTTTAATATACTTTGTTAGACCTCTTAAGAG